>DVQP01000278.1:0-26293 GCA_018231745.1 Danaus eresimus
TTTATTTATTCTCTATCTTAATTCAAATTATAAAATTGTTATAAGAAGATAAAAACAATCGTTTACTGGTTTCTCGTTTTACTGTCTTACTTAGGCCGCTTTATGTTACAGAGGTATATCACCAGCACAAGCGGAACTTAGTTACTTAGATAAAGTGAAATGGCTTGACATGTATGGTGTTGATCTTCATCCTGTTCTGGTAAATGTTTAACTATTCTCTGTGTTCATTTCGCTTGTTGTTATTCTCTGTTAACGACAACACTTTATTTAATGCAGGGCGAAGACAGCGTTGAGTACTTCTTGGGACTAGCGCCAAGTGGCCTGTTGCTCTTACGTGGAAAACATACAGTCGCTACCTATTACTGGCCGCGTGTATCAAAACTTTATTACAAAGGACGATATTTCATGATACGGGTAGCAGATAAAAATGTAAGTAACTATAAAAATATGACATAAAAATACACACTTGTAGTAGGGAAAATTTCAAATGTGACGTGGCCTCATTTTTGAACGGTTCAGATCGTTGGTCTTGATAATCCACTGTGAATAGTTCTGTGTGATGGAGTTCGTCTTGGACTGTCTCCTTGAAAGACATTCGTAGGCATGCAATTACAGATAAGTCCTATAAAAATGAACGCAGTATTTACCGCACTCTTGACTAGTACTGATAACATGTGGCTTACTTCCCTGCTCGGCTTGCAGACACTTGCCCCTATTCGTGAACCTTTGAAGTGACTTCAAATTAGGGACGGGCGTTGAAAATGGTTTCAATATATTTTGTTCAAAAATGAACATTGATCAAAGGAAGTGCCGTAAGATTGCTTTTTCATTTGATAATAATCTCATTATACATGCGAGAATTTTACCCCGGGGTTATATTTTTATGGTATCATAAAATTTATATAATCTTATAATTTTATGTATAGGAAAAAGGGCTTTGTAATATTAATCCCCTTTTTAATTACCTCGTAAATCGATTATTTCTTGCAATATTTTGTAATTCAGTAAATAAATAACTTGAAGAATGTAATAGAGACGACGTGATATTGAAATGTTTAGCTTAAAATTTATTAAGTTTATTCACTCAAACTAAATTTATATGTCTTCCTTTTAAATGCTCGATAAACTTAGCCTTCAATCAACAATCATAAATTAATTTTGAATTTCAAGAAAGTAGTTAGTCTGACGAAGTTTGAATATAACAATAAGCCCATAGATTATACCGAATGTTCCCTCACAACAATTTCATATAAAGCTGAATGCTACTTTGATTAGTTTTACTCCTCAAGGCGAAAAGTTTTTAATTAAGGGATCTCTGATATTACTATTTGATGATGGTTTATTTGACTAAGTAATTCTCGTCTTTTTTAGAATGACACGTCAACTTATGGCTTTGAATCACCAACAAGAGCAGCCTGCCGGCATTTGTGGCGGTGTTGTTCTGATCATCACACTTTCTTTCGCTTACAACAAACATCACCTGCTTCAGCAGATATATTTGCATTAGGTTCAAGACTGAGAAATAGGTATTTTGTGCATGTAATTTTTTTTTTATTAAATAATTGATATTTGAAATTAGAATTTTGTCATAGAAGGATTTTAATGATTACCTTAACGTATTTGGATTAGAGCTATATATGTAAATTTATTTACTAGATTTGAATGGTGGGGTTTTTAATTAAATATTTAATTATTTTCTAAAGTAGTCGAGCCGCAAGACCACGTCCCCCGCCTGCGTTCACACGGACACCCTCACGAAGGATTTCCCGTCCACTAACATCTTATTCTTCGTTACACGACGGTAGGTTTTATTTTTAGTAATTATTTCCTTTGTTATAACTTCTCTCTAGACTTTAAATACTTTGTAATTGATCTTATTTAAAAGTGACAAGATTTTAAAGTAAAGAAATATTTTGCTGGAGTTGTTAATTTTCATTCATTTCAATGTTTTTGCTTATAAATCCTTGAGTCAGTTAATTATATTACAGTGCCAAAGTTAGAAGATTTGAGAATAAAAGACTGCCCTCCTGAAGTTAAACAGCCTACCTCAGTGCACCGCCCTAATTCGTGAGTGTGCTTAAAAAATATTTTGCTTTAAAAAAAATATAAATTTTCCACCAGGCTTATTTTATGTTATATATTTTAATGCTCTGCAGTTGACAGCAAATTCTAACAACGTGTTTTAAAATTGTCATAACTGTAAGCGCCAGAGGCTCACCCCATTACGTAAACAAATATTGTGCCCGCAGTAGTATTTGGGGTTAAGTAGATATATAAAAAAATATCAAATTGTCATCGAAAAATTAACTTTGAATTATACATTGTATTACCTCAGTAGGTTATTGAAAGAAAAAATATACCTATGATTTGAAATCTAAGGATTATGAATAAAAAAATAATTTATATGTATGTAAATCAAACAGAGATAAATATATTTCACGTGCAAACTTCTTTAGTTTTTAGTTAATTTGCGTATATAGCAGCCAGTTTACATGACTCTTACGACCTATCAACATCTTCTTTGTTATAAATATCGATATTTCATATTAGTATAAGCGGTGAAGGCAATTGTGAGACTGGTGGTCCCGGCGGGTCACCTCGTTCAACGCGCTCGGCACCAACTCGACGTGGTTTATACTCGGCATCACCAACTACTCACAGGCCGCCACCAGTGCCAAGACACCGTTCAGCTTCAGTTGATTCTCAGAGTTCTAATGACTCGAGGTCCAACCGCAAGTAAGCTTCAATTAACATCTTGATGACGTATTTTTTAAGAATCGTTATTAAGAAATGTTATCATCGTTTACTACTGCAATTATCTTCTATTCTGCTTTCATTACACTTCTGTATCAGACACAGGCACCGCTCTCGACGACAGCAGTCAGATGCAGAGAGTGAACTGTCCCGGGGTTCCGGACGCTCTGGCCGCAGACATCGCCGCCACCGCTCTAGACACAAGCAGGAGTCCGGTTCAGAGAGAGATGATTCGCAACCAGACAACAAGTCAGTTTACAGATAAAAAATTAGACGATAAAATTTGCTTAGAAGACTCGCATACCCTTTTCATATTTTAATTGATATAAAGCTCACAAGTGAAATGATATTAAAACGGTTGAAAAATATTGTTCTTATAATAATTTATACCAATTAGAAAAGGAATTAAGTTTCGAAGAAGCCAAGTTTTTCCGTTTATTAAAGCGGTAACTAAGACGAAAACTTAATTGATATCGTCTTTGAAGTTCCCCTTAGTAATGGTTTAAATATTTCAGGGAATACGAGCTTGTCGACTCGGAATCTCAATGGAAGGAAGTATTAAGACAGACGTCAGCTGGAGGCAGCGTGCAAGTAAGTACTTTTATGGTAGAAAATAAATGCTATCTTCATTTACTTCAAGAATGCTTGGAGATTAATTTACTTTATTGTGATCACCATATTCTTTTTATGTAATAGGTGGCAAATGTTCGTCGTTCACAAATGGAACCGGAGACAGGAACGCATCGATCGTCACACAGACCACGAAGACATAAAAAACATAGGTACTTGCTACTTACACATTGTTTACTTTAATTCAAAGATTTTCCAATAGTTAGTTAATGTAAGAAAAGTTTCCAATCGTCTGTGTGATTTAGGTCACGATCCCGTTCACCGAACGAAAAGAAGTGGCTTCCAAATGAATTAAAGCAACACCTCGAATTCTCTCTAGTGGATACTACAGGAATGACAGAGGAGCAGCTGAAGGAGATACCCTATACTGTTGTGCAAACGAGCCAGGCCCGGCACACCAAACTAAGGACATCATCTAAACACAGACAGTATGTGACACTGCAATAAAGAAAATAGTACAACATAGTAAAAACTTGTTATTTGTGTTGTTTATTTAATACATCCATACATATTAAAATAAAATAACGAAAGTGCTTTCCTATTTTAATAAAAATAAATAAATTTCAGAGAATCGTGGATTTTAATGATAATTTACTTAGTCCTTAGATACGAACAACATTTTCTGAATTGATGTCATTACAATGTACTTAGGACGGATCACGGTTCACTTGCAAGACGGGAGAAGAGCTCTTCGTCACACAAAAGTGACCACGACAACCACAATCAAGGGTCTCTCAGATCGATATCAAGTACACTCAGCACACATAGAACTACCAATGAAAAACATGGAAGGTACTGATATAATTATTGACGCATTGTTATTTATTGATAATTCTATGTTCATTATAGGAAACTCTTTTTTTGCTCTGAGTATTATTGGTATTCTCTAAGTATTTTTATAAGTTATATTTTTAAAATTGATGTTAGGAATTGAGGAGTTTCGTATTTTTTAGGCGTTTGTATCCAAACTATGATGATTCTGTTGGACGGATCGGTGAAGATTACTTAGCTAACAATGGATATAAAACTTCGGTGACGCCATTACCGCATAATAACAATCCGTACAGTCCAGTAACAAACAGCAATAGTAATAGTTCCAGCGGAGAATTGATAGGAAGCGCAAGGGTTTCACACGAACATACAGATTCTGGATTAGGCGCTGACCAGGACTACGCGTATTCCTCTGAGAGGTAGGATTTTGCTTTCTCTTGAATTTCGTTGTACTTGTCGATTGTTTTAATATACCAAATTTAAAATTTATATTAATATTTAAAAAAAATATATCAGATCCAGTGACAGTGCAAAATGCGGCGGCGGAAGTTCACAGGCCCCAGTGAGTAGGCAGTGGCGTGTTGGTGGGGGAAGTATAGGGGGTGCGGGGTGCGGCGCGGGCGCTGTAACCCGTCGGCCGCCGGCCGCGCCGGGACGCGCGCGTCTCTCCGTGTCCGGCAGCCAGAGGTCGCTGTTGTCGGTCGCAAGTGACAGCGCCACGTCACGCCGCCCGCGCGACCTCGCGCCCCGCTGCTATCCAAGCCCTGCGGACGATGGCTTTTCTCTCTTCGTGAGTGGGCGCTTCGCTTCTAACTTACTTACGCGATCCGACTTCCCTTGTAGCCCGACTCCGAACCGAATAAAACTATAAATAATTATACAGACAATCTGGTTAAAAAGTAACGATTTTCAACCTTTTGGTTGTTCTTTATTAACTTATATACTCTATCAGTTTTATATTCATGCGATATTTCAAAACGGAACTACGAGGGCTGTTGGAAACATATGCAGGTTCATAGCTGGGTTTTCCGAAAATAAAGCTATGTACAGAAAAATCTATAACGATGTGGGTAAATTTAAACAGTAAAATGTTTAAATTTTTTTACTATTTTCAGAAGATAAATAATGCACATATTTCACACAATATAAGTTCTTAGTAGATTTCTTATTGTAGTTATTCATTAAGTTATCTAATTTCTTGGATATTTATAGATGTTTCGATAATTTTGAACGTAACTAAACTCTGCTTGCAGGGGCTTATGAGTGGTACATCTTTTTATTAATTTCGAAATAATTTAAAGTTAAACTACCTGTTTGAATTTTAGAAGTAAGTTTTTAATACAACTTAATTCCGCTTTATATATATCATGTCTTAGGCTTTGGGCTACATTTTTCAAATGAATTTCTGTTATATATTGGTATGTTATGGTGCACATGTAGTATTGAGCAAAAATGATTGGGATATACAGAGACATGCTAGCAACAACAACATAATGGGCGAGAGCGGATCTCTGGCGCGGCGGTACGCACGTCCGTCGAGGGAGTCGCGCGACTACAATGCGAACATCGCGCGCACGCACTCTCGTCTCGCTCATGCGCACGCGCACGCGCACATGCGACATGACAACACACTCGACATTATATTAAAACCTCTGATAGAAAGCACGCAGTAAGTAAGGACGGATGATCATAAGATGTTTTATGATCACATTTGTGTCGCAACTCGTAGCGGAATGCTGTAGCTGCACGATGGTTTGTCCCTCTCCTGGTTGCTCGCGTCTTTGTTTTTGTATGCGCATGTTTATTTGGTGGTTTGTAGCCAAAAGCTAACACATTGACTAACTTTGTTTTTTTTTTTTTGATTGTGTTAATTTGTGTTTTGTGATTAATTTTTGTAAATTATTTATATTGCTGTTTTAAACGATTGTAATATATTTAAAATCTAAATGCTGTTATTATAGAAATCTTTGATACTATCCAGGTTACAGAGCAACTAGGTTCAGTGAAGGATGCTTCCAGTAGCTTGGACTCCGTGTTTCACTCGTCTTCTAGTAAGCCTCCCGGGGCTGCGGAGATGAGCACCGAACTATAAATCAAGATTTGGAAGTTCTTTAAGACTTTGAAACTATATTGTTTCAGGAAAAACAGATCATAAGTCATAGGGACAAGTTTCTATTTTACATGAAAATAGATATATTTGTATATATATGTAAAAAGTTAGATTAAACTTTATTTCAGCTTAAATCGCGAATTTTATTAACCTCAATAGAGTGAATATTGAATGGCAGAGTCTTATCAAAACAAATGTAAAACACATTTTTTGCCAAAGAAGAATTCTAGCTACTAAAAGGGGACTATAAGGTCAACAAATTACCTTCATCAATTTTATATGAGGCTTTGTTTTTCTTTTATCAACTGTTTTCTTAATAAATGTCCTGGCCATAAAATCCGGAAATAACTTTTATAACATAACGAAATAAAATTTTGTTTCATATTTTTTTTAATAATTAAACGTATAAAGACCCGTTTAAGAAAAGCTTTGCTTAACCAAGCGTTTAATTCTAATAATCCTTTAATGTTATTTAAGATTTATTATTAATTCATTTTCTGTAACACAGAAAATATCAATGTGTATGTAAAACGTAATTTAAGTTAACAAATTCAGATGTAGGGCTGAACTATAAGAGTAATATTTTTATGTTCCAGTGTATGTGAGAGAACTTTTCTAATTATCTTTATCCACTTTGACGGGTATTATGCGTTATTTTAAAATGAACTTTTAAATAATATTTATAAGATGTAAATTTTTATGAGGTGAAACATAAAAGAAATTCATAATACGAGGGTGGTTATTACGTGCCCGTAATAAATTATATACATATTTAATAGGATAAGTTTTGTAGTCTTGTATTTATAATTTCATCGAAGTGTATATTTTGGGTATATGTAATAATAACAATTAAAATGTACAATTAATTAATCTGTCAATTTATACCGAACAAGACTGCAAAATAATCTTTCTCGCGCCCCTCAGTGTCCATGTAATTTGACAACATTTTAAACGCATTATGTATTTTTCCAGAATTCATTTTTTTGTCAAATAAAAAAAGGAATTATTGCAATGTTTCTTTCATTTTTTAACACCATCAATGTTATGAATAAAGTAGAAACCCGAAAATATCTTTTAATCTTACAGAGTTCATAAATATCATTATTTGTATAAGTCTTAATAATTCAAATATTTAGTAAGAATAAATTAACTGAGACAAAGGGCTCAAAAAGTCCGCACAATGGGGACAGCAAATTACATTGCCGTAGATATTATCGGTTTTCTAACGACGTGCCTTTAATAATTAAGTTGGTCTGTTTTAGATGTCGAGTGAGTCGGTACACTCACTAATGAAGATGATTCGGGTTCGCCATCGGATATCTTTCATATTTCAATATTTTTGCTACGAATATCATCGGTAAAAATATGTAAATAACTTCCTAAACTTTGTTTCTAAAAAATATCGTGATGAAGAAGCAAATCCGATTATATCAACCCAGGATAAAATATATCTACATTGATATAATGTTTAATAGACGCATGTAGATACACAAGCACTTATGTACCTGCTTTAAAGCAAAAACCAATTTCACCTATCCAGAACATGCAAATTGCATGCATGTTACATGCATAATGCTAGCATATAAACCAGCGTTCACTGAATAAACGTTGCTCGAGCCCAATTTGTCGGTGCATGCAAAACGACAAAATAAGGCGTGAGGTTGTCTATTAAACGTCGATGTCCACTATTCGACGAAGGGTGAAAACTCATTACCAGTATTTAATGAAAGGGTTTTCCCGGACTCTATGATTACTCGCTAAATGAATAGCGTAAAATCAAAGCTATCGTTGAAAATAACTAATGAATGACTATAAAAATTCAGTCTACCTATATATGTTAAAAGTACAATCATTTCAATTTTAATATTCTACAAATAATAATGATTTCACATTTATTTACATTATATAGAATATCTATCTTAAATAGATAAAGTATTCTAAAAGTAATCCCTGATATTGTTCCAATATAAAAAAGCGTGTATAATGTACACACACAGCTAAATCCTATAGATTTTCGTGTGGACATAATTTGATTCATCATTTTGTCATGTATATGTGGTTTTTTATTATATTATATTATAATGGTAAGCGTAATTTGTATGATTATATAGAAATAAATACATACCTTAATCAGGCAGAGTGCTTGTCGCAATATATTAGGTTAAGCGGGATTTACCCTGCTCAGATATTTACTATTGCGAGCGTTTTGAAATTATGCATTGACTTAGAACGTGTCTTTGCTTTCATTGAGTGGATGTATTAAATGTTATATTTGATTAAAATTTAAAGCTCTTTTTCCTTTATAAAAGCTATGTTCGGATAATATCTAAATATTCACCTTCCTAAATAGATACACTTTTCTTACTTATCAAAAACATTTGTTGCATATTCAATATTCTTTTAATCAATTCTGTAAAAAAATACTAATAACATAATATTTAATGAATTTATTTAACAATGTTGAATTCATATAATGTACTGCATAAAAGGATGCTATAGATATATTCTCTACGTGTATATTACACAAGGTAATTATGTCCTGCTGCCTGTCTTTTTAATGGATCAATTAGTTTTCTTGTTATTTTCATCGTAAGCGTATATCACTGAAATAGGGCAATAAGGCTGATATAACTTGTTCTTAAAGCATATTTGCAACAGCGTTTCCTTTGCTATAGGAAACTTAGTCAGGCAATAATGAAAAAAAAATGAAGGGCTCTTTATATGAAATACCTAATATCACATCTTATTAAAAATTTAAAAATGTATTCAGTTGGAAGAAATTAAAATTATTCATAAACCGAGATAACGGTGCAATTACTCAACGAATATTCACATTTAGAATAAGAGAAAAACGAATAAACGTTCCACTTATAAAATATTTACTTCGTATCTTTTAAACGGTGGAAATATGTACGTGAGGAAATTTTAACAAGTGTTTGAAGTGCAATTTTCCTCAAGTGAAAAGGCAAAACATTTTCCTTAAACAAGAAATAAATATACACTGCAAATGATACTACGGCAAGTATTGCGAGCAAAGCTAAGAGTTAAAAGAATTTTAAGTAATGTAAACACGAAAAGTTTGCTTTCGAGTTGAGGAAACTTAAGCCGGAAGCACATTCGAAGTCAACTGGTTGGAAAAATTATTTCGACGCTGCGGCGGAGACGAGGGCGACTTCCATATATAACTAGATCTTTTAATTATAATATTAAACAAAATAAAAATATAATTCTTATACTCACATAATAATCTGTTACCTCATAAATTTTCAACAATGTAATAAAATCCCATACTCTGTCATAATATTTCCGATAGGTATATTAAATTATTAACATAAACATCTACTAATATATGCATTGAAAATTTCGAATGAATATGTGGCGATAATTAAAATAAACATAGGAATGTATGCAAATACATGACGTATTGGAGTGAGGGGAACACAGTCGGGCAATTAGCACCCTGACAATGACATTCAAACGTGTGCAAATAGAGCGTGCGGGCGACCTGCTACCACCCTCATTGCCCCGTGCTTTCGACAGTTCGATTTAGCGTTGTTGTTTAGAAACTTTGCTACATTTTATTACTCAGACACTAAGTCAATTTAAGTTCTTTAATGTTTTCGATGTCATCGAATATCGAATTATGTAACTTTTTATTGTGTCGTCTTTCTCGTTTTTCATGAACTTTACTTAAAAAAATATGAGTAAATTTTTTATAACAGTAGGTTATATCTACTGAAATTAGATATTATTTTAAAATACATTAATAAATATTATAAAATTTATGATAATAGCGTATTATGTAATAATTAAATGGGGAGTGCTATCAGCGGGCTTCTCTTTTTTCATGCGTGAATATTATAAATTTTTGTATTGTTTTTGGATTTATTTGCCGTGTTTATTTATGCAATATTTATTATATTTATGTATACAGCGTGGGGTTTGAACACTGGGTTTACTAATTTAAAAAACAATTTTCCTTCAATTCTCGAACATATTGTGTAACTTTTGCTTTTATTAATTAAGTTTTGAATATCATGCCAAAACCAATCAAGTTACTTATAAAAATGTATAAATAATGTTTTACCTGCTTTCCTATGCATTGTTTTTTATATTATTATAACTGATAATTTCCTTCAAAACATTGAATGTTAAAGCTTTCTAAAACCTAATAAGTATTTTGTATTAATTAGGTTCAATAAAATAACAAAATATACTGCAGAATATTTATCGTAGGCTTTGGGAAATCAAATCAATAGGCCCCACAATGGGTGCTAAAATTTTAATCCAATTGTATGAAGCCCTTGCTTCCATTATAAAATATTTTACCCTCAAAATTAATTTCGTAACAATTAACAATTCTTCGTAGCGCCTATACAATATATTGTTTGTAAAATATTTAACAAAATAAAATTGTGGTAAAAAGTTCATGGGACACTAACAATTCATTCGGTACATGTGAATGGTATTTTATTTAGTAATTGTTTGATAACGCAGTAAAACTTGAATTCCTCTATTGCGATAGCTATCTTAGGATAAATTAGCTTATTGTGAAACATTCACAAAGCTCCGCGTTCTGAATAGCGTATAAGATGGAGAATTAAATTTTACATTAACATAGTTTCTAACATTTACCCTAACATCGTATAACAATAATAATATGAGATTATTATAATATTATCAAAAATAATAAATAAGAATTAAATACATGAATATTAAACTTGGCCATATGATTGACTAAAATTTACACACGGATTCGCTTGGTTGTTTGAACTTTACTGTCGAAGCTACATATTTAGTAGGTTCTTCTTCTAGTAAGCTTAAACTGAGTTATTAAGGCTTTTAGGGTTGTGATTACAAAGAATCAATCAAATTGGTTCCCTTGTTTTTAAGCGATTAAGTTACACACACACAGATATAAATTATATTTAGTCAATTTAAAAAGAAGTAACTACGCAATTATTCTAATTATAATTAATATTTTTATTACCCAGCTTTATATTACTTAAGATACTTATGCAGGCAGAAGAAAGTGCAAACGGAAGCTAAAAGATTAATCGTAATCATATAAAAAGATTACGGATCAAACGATAACAATAGCACAAAGCAATCTCATGCAAGAAAAATGAGGGCCGACCCTCACTAATATCTGTTCTGTTATTGATGTCTTCATACAGAATTTCAATTATGTTTCACAAAGAGGTAGCTTCTATACCAATACTAAACAATAAACACAACTATGTGCTTTTCCACACCATATAATACGTTTAGGTAGAATTGGAGTATCCATCGAGAAAATATATCCAAGATTTTTGTACTTTGGATCATGTGTTTCAACCAACGGTTGTGTTACGTGAAAATTTTAATTTTTGTTACTATATAAATCCTTCTTCTTCTTAATTCCATTTATTTTATACGTTCAAAAGTATTGTTCTTATGCTATTAATAATAACCTACATATCATTAATATATCTATCTAGAATTTATCTAGTCTAGCAATTGTTTCAATTGTTTGGGTGCGACAGTAGAAAACAAATGAATAGTTATCGCTTGCTTAGAAAAATTCTTATTAATTGTTTTTCTTGGAAGAAGTATAATGAAGAAGTTAAATATCTGAAAAACAGGCTTAAAATCAGATGCTTCATTATAAAGAAAGGGTTTCGCGCTGTTACAATATTTTCTCATTAATAGGAAAAGTCTTTGCACTGCGCAGCGGACTGCGAAGCACCGCTCAGCGGGGATTTTCTTTGAGTTGAAGATGCGAGAATTGCTTTTCAGGAACAAGAACGTGTGCTACTTGTCTCGCTAGTTGGTAACTTAGTAATGTGAAACATCGTAGAATTTAATTGCAATATACACTTATATTCCAAAGTCCAAATAATATATATGTTATTTTAATATATAGGTCCACTTAAAAATAATTTCCATTCCGTTAAATATTAAACTGGCAAGGGTATTAGGTCAAAACTACGTTCATTAAAAAGTTATGCTTGAGTTAAAAATATGTTATACATGAATGATTATATTTTGGTATTAGGAATAACTTTGAAGGAAATATTGAGAACAAATTGAAAGTTAATTTGAATTTACGTCAACGTTAAAGTTCGTTATAGAAATACTGTATGAAACTTCATTTCACGTCGTAGAAAAAGCTAACATATTTATTACTATAAGTGTACTGGTTTGTTTAATATTTTGTTTTCGAAGCTGTTTAAATCATGTAAAACTTTTTAAATTTCAATGTTATTGTGGCGATCACAATATTAAAGTCTGTAACTTGTAGGAATAGTGATTTGAATTAGAACATTCTCTTTATAGTTAAATGTCTTTTCCCGTTGAGTTCTATTACTTTAAGAGATAAATGTTTGTTTACCTCTAATGGTCGTTTATTTGGATAACTTTGTCAATTTGGGTCCCGGATAAAAACATTTTGTCTTTTAACTAATAGTGATATTTTGTGAACTTCAGTAGTTTGTTGTGAGTTACATTCAGATAAAACGTGACGACCCCATTGAGTTTTGTTCCGATAACGTAAAGTTTTTATAAATCACCACGTTCATTAAACACTTTCTAGCTATTCAAATAAACAACGGAATGAGATTTTGTAATAATAATATTAATAGGTATGTTTCGAATTATTATCCTTAAAATAAGAATATTTATATTATGATTTCTCTAAGATAATGTTTTTAAGTTGTCCCTCCGCTTTCTGTGTATTTCTTTATTATTTAACTTCATGTGTTTCGTACTTGTAATTAAATTTTATTTATTTTCAGATGAGAAGAGAGAGTTTCGTATAAAACGTTAATTACTTAAACTTTTGATGATATGGTCTTGAGTGAAGAAATCTGAGAAGTAAAAAAAAAACCTCTATTTGAATACATCCCTTCCGTGAATTGCAGTTCATAAAATAATGTTCGAGTTTTGGATTAACGAAAAGAACTTTTAAATCGGCTTATACAACAAAATTGAAAGCGTCTTTACCCACATAATGAATAGATATCTTAATAATATCTATGAAACTACGTCTTAGAACTAAACTTGATGACTTCAGCGGTTTAGCTACGACTTTGAGAACTGATATTAATTTATATGAGTTAATTATAAATTTTGTGGCGTAAATCATATTCATTACCTGATTGTGTATTTAAGATGCCACTTTTAGGTTTAAAAAGCGAAACATTGTGAGCGCGAATAAATATTAATTATTCAATCTTCAAAAGACAACGAACTCCATTCGGTTGAATAACTTGCATTAAACTCCGAGAATTATATTTTACTAATATAAATATTTGTAATGAAATAAGTAAAAAAAATTACATAATTCTTGTTTTGGTCATAATATGAAACAAGGTAAGGTCTAGCTGAGTAATCCTGATTTATAAATATATAATATGTCTATGTATACAGCTCTATACAAATACACGTAGACATTTGTAATACAAGGAAAACTCTTACTCGAGTAGTTTGACTGTTCTGACCCTATTCTGTTTGTGTTTGTCCTTTTTTTGGGAACGTAACTAGCCACAAGGGCACAAAGAGGCATTCAATACAATGTTTTAACTTTACTTTTTTATTTACCTTCCCCTTGATAGTTTTATTCCTTTTTTCATATGTTCTTTGTTATATTAAAAAATATCTAAGAAATGGTGAGTAAAAATATTTACAACATGTAGAATTTTACAATAGCCGAGGTGGCATGAATTTTATTATTTTGAATCAATTCTTCGGATTTTTCTATTTGAGAAATAGTTTTGCTGTCCCGGGTATTATCTGGAGCTTTTTACCCCGGGTGAGATATGTTTTACACAATAGTCGTTAAGGTTTGTATAGTAATTTTCACCTTACATGCATGGGTTTATTTAGCCGAGCTTGTTGTAACAAAGTATCTTTATGAAAACTACGTTTAAATAATATATATACATAAGTAATGGATTTCAAACATGATAGTCATATAATATGTCAAGGGTACAAATTATAATCAATCAAACATTTGATCAATACCTAAACAAGAAAGTATAAGCATAAAAATCACAAATTAATTATTCATAAAATTATAAATCAAGTAACTTATATAAATTTAAAGAATAATACAATAGGAATATATTGTTGTATTAGCATCAATATAGTTGATTATAAACGCTTCCATTTGTTGACTGTCGGCACTCTTAAGAGTCGTGTTCATCAAAGCATACCAGCCTTGCTGGAGCAAGCGCAGGGAACAATGGTTTATCACAGCGAGGGACTATTGATGGGGCTGTGGACTTATCGCTCCCCGGCGGAGTTGTTTTGCTTTTGAACAAAATTTCTTTTATCTTATTCAACAAATTTATTCTTTAAGAAAATAAATTATATAAAATTTATTAATTAATAAATATGATATTATTTAATGAATTTGTGTTCCAAGAGTATATATATGTATTATTAGATTAACAAGGACGTGTAGAACGGAATTTTAGATGAACAAAAACATATTATACAAATAGATTTGTTTTATTCTGTTTGAAAGTATTGTCTTACTAATGTTGATTGTAATGAGGAACTAATTTCTAAATCGTTGGTATTACTATAAACGTCCAAATAACTGAAAAATAAATCAAAGAAAAATAAGGAAACTGAGATCTTTAATTAATTAATTTAGTTCGATATACAAAAAAGTATTGTATAGTAGCAAAATATATGTAATTATAACAGAATTCAGTAATCAAATAAAATTTGTAAATGTGTTTTTTTTGTTATTACGATACAATATATGGTTTACAGACTAGTCCCGACATCGGTTACAATTTACGGTTCGCTAAATGACGAATGTATTGGCTTGATGGATGTCTCGGCAGTATTTGGTAATGGGTATCAAATAAATCAAGTGTCATTGTATTAATTCATATAATATATTTCGTTTGTTAATAAGAATATTTGTTGAGATTTTTGTGTACTAATAAATAAATACATATGATGTAGATACTATAAAGACAGTTTCGGCAATAGTTTAGTTTAGGTTTAAAAGAAGGCGTATTGGCGTTTTACCAATTTAATTATTATTGTATCTGAGCTGACATATTGGAATTCTAGATAATAAATCTACAACTAACAACCCTGACTCTACGGCTAGTTTGAAATGAGATAAAACAGTGCCGACACGTGTCTGGGATGGTGGCGGGATTCTAAGTATGTCCTAAATTGTTAGGAGTGTGTTAATTATTTTAAGGTTAAAGTTTACTTTGGTAATATTAAATTAGTGCCTAATGTAATGTTATTACTAAAGAAACCACCTGAATTCCTTTGTACAACATTCGGTTTCTGTAGTTCTTCTTTATTCTAACTGACATTTATTATAAATTTGATAAAGAAGTTTTTAAAATATTTTTCTGTAAGACCAATTTCATTTGTACGTAAAAATGTAAAGTAAGAGTCTACATTGTTAATATAATTATCGTACGTGAAATTTTTACATTATTTAGAAACACGACAGTGTTCAGTCAGGGTATTCAATTAAGTTTTTCGCTTTTATTAAAATATTTCATTACTTTAAACGAAACATGACATGGTACAAAAATGTTATTTATAAAAACTGTTTTTCCTATATGTTTGAATAAACGTAACATTCCTCACTTTTTTTTATTATATATTGTCAATTATATAGATAACAGGTGGCAATATTACTTTTACAATAAGTTATTACCGATACATAAATCTTGATATTATATCTTGACCATCCTTGCGTACTTAACAACGAGATTGTATTTCAATTAATATAAAATAAATAAAGGAGGATAAAAATCATCGAAACAAGTAGATGATACGAATCTAAAACTTCAAGTTTACCGAGTTTTGTTACGTTAATTGTAAAAAATAATCTATAATTTTATTAAGGATAAAATTTATCTCGTATATAAAGTAATACCTTATTTAAATTACATTTTTATATGCAGCCATTGTTACATGTACATATAAATTATGCTTTTTTATTAGGTGTTCAGAAAAATTCTTTAATTATATTTACGTAGTTAAAAAATCTAAATTTTTTTTTAAAAATTGTTTGTTTTGATTTTATAAAGATCAATTTATACAATATTTTATGCATACGTAAAATCGCATCGAAATTTATTGTATCAAAATGAAACATCATATAGCACTCAATTATCGGTTTCAGATATAACAAATAAATCACCTCATTCATATTGCAAGTGTAAATATGAGCGGAGTGTTATGTCTGTTGACTGTCAGGCTCCCTTGAAATCGTATTCATTAACGGGCGCCGGCAGCCCTCCTGAAACAAGTGACGGTAACAATAGTTTATCACAGCGAGGTAGTATTGACGCAGCGACCGTACATTCATCCCCCGACAGAAGCTGCCTCGTGATTACGATCCTTTTTTTTTTCTCATTTTATCTAATTGTCTTTAGGTAGAGAGGTTATGATTTGCGTATTCATCAAGTTTTTAGTGTTTTGTTTATCTTTCTTCACATTTATTATATTTTATATAAATATGATAGCATATTTTTTAACGAATGTCCACATGATTTGTTAATTAAATAAGGAAAAACGTGTAAACATTTTATGCATTTCTTTAATAAGGTATTATATAAAATATGACTCTAAATGAGTTTTTATGTTATTTAAATATGCATGACTTATGCAAGTATGTCATTTAATTATCACTGAATATGAAAATGTTAATTTATATCCAAAATGCACAGTTTGTGTGTTCATCAGCTTCAGTGCAATCGGTTAACTTTTTATTTTATTGGGTCGATGAATTGGGCTTCCGTGTTTGAGGTGCGCAAAGCAGAATATGATTGCAATTTATAAAATAAATATAAAAAATATTCTTCATTGTAAAATTGTAAGTACTAAATTTTATTAATAACTGTCCGTTTTACATTTGTCAACGATTTTTTTAAAGACTGATAGTTTGAACAAGGTAACTAATATTTTGGTTTATTTTGCTTTTTTCCCATTGAGTGCTTGTGATTAAATTTAATTTTAAATAAAATTGCTCGTAATAAATTATTACAAGTTTCTATATCTCACTGTCTGACTTAATAATCGTAACAGTATTGTTATACTATTTTTTTTTGAAATAGTGTTCTCATGTAAGATTATTTATTAATAGACCTTGAAGACATTCCTTAAATCTGGCTAAGGTTAGCTACAAAAATCGACATTATTTGAACGATTTAATATAGAAATTATTCGAGTTTCATTACTACCTTGACTGCCATTAATCATTTATAATAGATGTTATACTGATAATTACTCATTAAATTTGTATTATAAACATTGTTTATGCTTACACTTAGGTTATCCGAAGATTAACGAAAATTTGACGAACGATCACTCTTGTGTGCCTAAAATGTTATATAACTCTGCGAGACGAACACCTGGTCATGTGAAGCTAAAACTCCTGATACCAAACAAAAAATATGATGATATTGCTAATATAGATGGACCATTTAGTTTCGGCTATAGCTTAGATGCATAAAAAATATTTATTTTTATTACAATATCTATACGTGTAAGCAGTTTTATAGTTTTTCATGCAAGATATCTCATAATTGTTATAAATATAAATCAAAAATTCAAGAACAAATAGTAAAAACATGTGTATAGAGTAACAAATATCATTTTCAATATCTCACTCAAAGTTTAATAACAAGGTGGGGTCGACTTATAAATTGAGACCGTGATTTTCAATTGTCTACTTTCATATGAAATAAGAGTTTGTTTTTGAAACAGGAATGTTTCCTTTGTGTCTATGGTAATAAAAGAGAAAATGGGCAACATTTTCACAACGTATGAGCTGGCGCATCAGACGTGAACGCGACAGCAATTTTAAATAGTGTTAGGAATTCTCTTCATCTCTTTGAGATCGTTTTACGCCACACTGTTTTTGAATTATTTGTAAAACTTTGACTATCTATTAAAGAGAAAGACAAAGAAAAGAATCTTTCATACTATTTTATAGTTACGCCGAGATTGTCATAACATCTGCTATTCTTTACCAGATTCACATGTGTGAACGTTTACCTGCTATGACATGAAAATATATATAAGCACACGTTGTCCCCCCTATAAGAAAAGATTCCTGAGTTCCCTTTTACCCTGTATTTATAGACGAGAAAAATAAGCTACGTTTACGAAAATAATATATTGCTTTTGTCATATATTTTAAATTTATATAACGACTGAGCAATTAATTCATTTCAATCGGACTTTAATTTATTGTCCAATGATTAAGACACTTGTACAAATAATAGATTTCAAATTGGTTTCAGAGATAAATTAATAAGATATTCATAAATGTAATAGATATGTTAGCAAACTGGCAGCTAGGTCTGTAACTCTGTGTTTTATGTGTGCTAAAGAATTTTTGAATAAACTATACTTCAATGCAATGTTACTAACATATTCTATCACTGAAGCATTTATACATTAATATTCACGCATACATGTAAAAGATTTCCATTTATTTGTGTAAGATCGTTTTATTGCAGGCACTTGTTTACATAAAAAAAATATAACTTGTTTCGAATCAAAAAAATATTGGAATTTAAACTACTATTCATTTTATTTCAGAAAGGTTAAAAATATAATAGGTAAATATAAGTATTGAAATATTTACGTAATTAGTCTATATGATGGAAGATTTACATATTAAATAGTAAACATATTTAAAAAAAGATAAATGAAGTCAATAAATGTTTAACATTAAGTTTATATAAAGTTTATAAATGAAATTTCAGTTCTAAAAAATTATAAGCATAGGCTTTTTGTTACTTTTATTTCATTATTTCTTCTGACTATTAAATCCCTCTATGACAGTCTTAATAAACATAATAGGAACAAAGAAAAATCTATTAAAAATTGTCCTGTCCATATGAATACTTATTCTAATATTTATATAACAATAAGAAAGACCACATTAAAGATTTGAATTTTTTTAGAAAACAGCTAGAACTTGTAGTCGAACCTTTTTAATGTGACGCAACAGCTTCCGCTGGACATTCTTTATACTTAATGTAATATGCTTTACATTACTTTTAATGGACGTCTTGCGTTCTCGTTTTGTATCATCTTACCTTTTTCGATATTATTATAAATTTTTATTCTCCCGTGCATTAATAAAAATAATAGCATATGAAAAATAATATTCAAAATAATGCTTATATGTATTTATATTTGTATGAAAAATTATCTTACTTTGATAAAGTAGAAGACAATTAATATGAAAGTTATAACTTTAGTATTTATTAAGCCGTCGCTTTGTTATATTTTAAATAAGTTTGATGTAAACACATTGTAATAGATATGGGGACAAAACAAAATTAAACAATTTATATATTACAGAAGTTTTTAAGTCCATTAACAATTAGGTTAGAACACTGTGGTGATGGTTCCTGGTAACGTACACGAAATGGAAGGATTGTGGCTATTTAATCCTCAATTAGTGAGCGTACTAATGGCTACCGGTCGCTTTCAGTTGACTAAAAGCTACTGCCACTTTGAACTGCTCATCAAGCTCAGATTAACAGAACTATGTTTAAGATTCTGTGCTAAGCGATTATGTGTTGTTTTATATTGTTAAAAAATTTAAATTCTCATTAAATTTATTTTGTGTTTTTTTTTTCAAAATTAAATAATAAACTAAGTTTGTTGTCAAAAATTAAAACTATAAGCATATGGGCTGTTTTAACATTGTGTTAATCTGGTTAATTAAAATTTTTCTCAAATATGTATGTAATAAGTATATTGTTTGACAACTTTTTTCTTTTCGTATATGGAATTAAAAAAATGCACCTAAAATGACATTATTTTTTTAATTTCGAATAAAATTAAAAACGATGCAAAATAAATTATTGTCAGAGGACTTATTAAAGTAGGTAAATATTGGGAATTATAAAAGTCTGTGCTAAAACATTTCGAATTAAAAATAAAAAAAACTTAATTCCATATAGTTAAATTTTTCACGATGTTTTATTGCAGTATGTTAACAAATTAAAAGGAAATGAACCTTTAATATACAAAGTACTTGCAAATAATAAATTCCTATAACGTTTAAAAGCAATTACTGAAAAGTAAACGTACTTATTTACGTTACTTTGAAGTACAAAGTCATTAAATAGGTAAAATTAATATAAAAGAAAAATAATCATGAATTAAAATTATTTTGCATACGTAATAAGATTTTAATATTACCCAGACTGATGATGATGATGATGGAGAAATATAAGTTTTACACTATACATTTAATGGGTATTTCATGCGAAATCCCTGGTTGAAAAAGGTTAAGAAAGAACATCATATTACATCACATCACTTTAGTGACTAATAGGGATAATGCTGCGAACGTTTCAAAATCGGTGGACGAATAATTAGGCAAATCCAGCCGTTACCGGCAGCCGTAGAGTGACTCAGGTCCCGCGTGGGACATCAAAGTGTCCCAGTGTTTCAACCACTCAAGCGGGACAAAAACTTCATTCAATGAAGAACATTTTCTAGCCAAGTGACTGAAATAATAATGAAAATAAGGATACAGAGCGCATATCGCTTACGGTTTCATTTTCAGCTAAGTTCTCCCAGTGAGTATTAAAGTCAATCACTATAACTTAAATAAACTATACTATAATACGTAGGCATTAAAAGAAATATTCAACGTGTTTTTTGTCTATAATATTTTCACTGTGTATCCATGTATACAGGTTATTGGGTTAGGCACTTATTTTGAAAGGCAGAAGAGCTCTTATCTCGCAAAGCGACAATAATCGTTAGCTATTGTGTAAAATTTTCAAGCACCAGTAAAGAATGAGTGAGGCTGAGCCATATTGTAAGGATCTTACAACAAATGTACCTACATTCATAAATACAGTGTCCTATTGACAGTTGAATTAGTCTAGATATGGGCGCAATACTGTAATGTTATCCGAAATATGAAAGGAATACTCATCAAATTAATTAACATAATGATTTTTTACTGCAAAACCCTTTGATGCTTTCAAAAATGAGTCTTTTCATAAAGAATTTGTATTCAACTTAGCTCTATTTACTTAATTAACAAAACTATAGTAAAAAGTTGATAGCAAATCAAATCATATTTGTTATGACATTTAAGGAGTTGTGTTACTTAGCAAGGAGAAAAATCTGTAAAAAAAAGTTTGAACTTTGAATTTTAAATTAATTTTTTTCACGAATTTTGTTTCAGCTGTTATATTAAACAAAGTTAATGTGTTAATATTTAATCTATTTTGTTTTTTTTTTTGGAAACCCTAACTCGGTTACCAGCATAATTACCACCCATTTAACAAAGTCATGCAGACAAACAAAGCGTCTGGTTGCGATATTTTGTCTGTTGAAGTCATTTGGAAGACTGTTCTGGTAAGTTTCCTTAATATTTGTTTAAGGGTGGTTTCCCCGCCGCTTGGCGACGGTTGTGGAATATATGGGTTGTGCATTTACTGTCTACGCCTTCATTTTCATCAGATGAGTACTTTATAGCCGTCATAGAAAAAAATAATATTTCCATTTTGAAAGGATAGTAATTAAAGGCTAAAACTTAAACAAAAAGGTCAATATATTTCATGTCATGCTAACCATAAGCTGTATTCCATGTTTGGCTAACGGTACTCTATTACAAAGCGTTGTATTTTCACCTCTCGTTTTATCTTAATGCATTAATTTTATGATTAAACATATCACCTGATCTTATTATCTGTGTGTTTGTGATCTCCGGATTTACGTACAATGCCACTCCCGATAGTATTGATGTCGGAATTGCAGTCATCAATGAAAATGTGCCTCATGTCCACGATTGATGTGCTAAGTGTGAGGTTACAGTAAATCCTAACAAAGGCCATGCAATTGTCATCTGAGGCCAGTGACAGCTCTTTAAACTAGACACAGTGTATAGCAGAGTCGTTTTACAATAATACACCAATCTCATCTTTTATAAATTATGGACATTTTATTGACGTTTAATTAACTTGGGAAGTTCATAAAGCATGCTATAAACTCACGAGGTCTTTAAGTGTTTTATATCTATGAAAATTTTTTAAGACTTAATTTTTGGTCTTCGGAAGTGGATTTCATCAAGTATTAAAAACTGTTTCTGAGATCGTTATAATATAATGTTATTGAGGAAAAGAATGCGAGGGTTGATGGTAAAGCAGACAAGAACTATTGGTCATGGGGATACAACTTTGTAAGTTTATTTTATTCTAGTCTCAAAGTTTATTGGATCTCTTATTTATATAATAAATCTTATTTATTCTACAATAAAAACAAAACAAAAATAAAAATATTAGTGAATAACTCAAGTATTCTTGACGTCTGTAACGATTTACGGTTCGTTAAATTGCGTGGGGTTGATGGATGTCGCTAGTCGGCATCAATCTAAGCTTCGTAAATTATATCACGGCATAGAGAAAAAGTGTCGTCAACATTAATATTTTACACGGAGCATCTATACCATACGCACAAGAACGTAAGTAAATAAAGGAGAAAGTAAAATAAGCTGTAATAAAAATGTATTCGTCGGGGTTTACGCGTGGGAAATTATATCTTTTGGTAAATGAGTAAACTGCACTTTGTAACGAAAATAAAACCAGCTTCGTTTTAAAGCAATTGTTGTTATAATTTTGATGACACTTTATACTGTTTCTAAATTTATTTTTCCTTGTAACACCAATGTGCGTAATAATTTACGGTCACCGTTTTTTTTATTTAATAAAATAAAAGATTATATTATTTATGCTATATATTTTTTGGTTTGGTAAAAAGTAAAGTATTTTGCTGAACTTTTATTGTATTTGAATCTTTCAGAGACCTTCTTCAGCTAAAAATCGAGTATTTTACAAATGCAAACGGAACTCCAATTATTTAGCCTCGCAAACAAATACGAGTATTATTAAAAGTAAATATCAATCAGCATTGCTTTTATAAAATAAACATTAATTTAATAGGGTTTAATATTGAAGAGAATTGTGTGTTTTCTGCATTAAAAACAAATAAACAACGATTTAGGGCACGAAGAAGAATAATATAGTGACACTTTTTAACTTAAACTTAAAAATATTTATGGGCGAAATAATAAAGAAGAATGAAAGAACTTGAAGAATAAATTTCATAAAATAAATACTTTGAATTTCGTTTTAATGCATTCAGTCTCTTTTTTTGTTCTAAATAGATGACTTTTTTGTATTTATATGGAGATTTAATAATTCGTCGATATAAAATCAATACTTTTTCGTACTTTTTTTTATATATTTAGGCACGTTGTTCTAAGCAATATTTTTTTAAATACTATCTTTATGATGGCTGCAGAGAAAATGAAAGCAAATTACTTGTTTATTCAAACCTCGAATACTCGGAATGATTAAAACACACAGTAAAATAAACAGTAAAGGTTTATATTTTTTCATCTTATAAATATATCTTATTTTTATATTTAAATCGCAGAGAAATACTCACGAAGTTGTTTTAATGAAAGCAACTCCGCTCTAATTATATCTCTAGTCTTTGTTTTTTAAATGTGTTTATACATTTTGTAGTATCACCGGTGGGGGTCACTGTTTGGCTATTGGATATAATCTAAAAAATCGGGACTAAAAGGTTATAGATTACATCATCCCAAGGGTGCTTCGAAGAATTTTGACTTTTGCTTTGGATGTCGTTAGGGGAGAAACCGGATAATTGGAGAATTTGTTGTCCTCTGAAGACTGAACACTGGAGAGCCTCGCAAAAAAGGATTGCCTTTTGGTTGTTGTTTTTTCATTTATAGAAAGTCTTATGTACATTTATATCCTAAAAATGATGCTGTAATAAAAGCATTTTTATAGTTTTGTCATAAGACGTATCATAAGATGAAAGATTTTTGTATAACATTTTAGGTACTACAATATTTATATTTTTAAGATGGCATACAAAACTAATACCAAAGGACATATAAAACAACTCATTATATACAACAATTTAGTAGTTTTGGTGTTTTGATGATTTATGTAGTATTGTGTACTATTTATGTATTTATTTACTTTTAGAAAAACACATTAAAACAAGTTTTTATCGGTATGCGTCTGCTTCTACAACACCATATAATTCTTTAAATACTATTCAGTAAGTCAGTTCATTCTTACTTTAATATAACTTGATTTCTTTTATTTCAATACAGTAAAATGTAAAGTCAGCAAGTTTATGCTTATGTCTATGTGAACAATAACTTAAATAAAATAACATATATTCAGTCTATATATATATATTGTATAGTACTGTTGTATAGTATATATATACTGAATATATGTTATTTGATTAACATTACAAGCACGTAGAGTATTTCAACGTTGCCAGCTTCAGGGATGTGAGTGAAGTTTGAAACTTGCTCATTATTTACTCACATGCCCATTGGAGAAATAACTTCACAAAGGACGTACGTATACAACAAAACATGAATTTGTGCTTAGAGTATTCTGCTTTAGGACGAAACGTCGAGAGCATCATCGCATACTAGAGATATTCATACAAATTTACATTTGTTTAAAAAATAGATAAGATAATTATATGTGAAAATAAAATGAAAATAAATAACGATATATTAGGTTAAGAACAATTTAAATGTAATATATATTATATATGTACCGGATCATTTAAATCAACCGATGACTGTGTGATTAAAATATAAGTAAATATACTTTTATACACATGACTTGTCAAATAAAAAAATAGTGGTAGTTTAAAAGATTAAATAAAAACAATGGGTTTACCTTATGGATAACGTATTTAAACAATTGAAAGTTTTTCCATTAGCCATGATTTATTTTATGTATTTTTACTTCAGTAAAGTATTTGTTTTCCAACAAATAATTTTCTTTATTATTATTGTTAATTTATATTGTCATTGATTTAACGAAGTTAGTGTTGAAATCGATTTGTATTGAATTTCATTCGAATTCGATAAGAAGGATACCCTTCTCGTTTTAGATTTGTAATAGTTGTATATATGTATGTATAGCTTGCAAGAATTAATGTTCGATCGAAGAGTAGAAATCATTGGGCTCTTTTAATGTGCTCATACTGACGGGCCTTTTCAACCGCATCTTAAACACTGGGACTATGCCAAATCAGTGGTGTTACAGCTACATTACCCCTATTTGCAAAGGCAGGGCCAGTGTTCAAGTGTATTATAGGGGCGTTGAGATCAAGAGTCACACCATGAAGCTCTTTGAGCGCATGATCGACCTCAGGCTCCGCCAAGAGTATACTATCTCAGTATGTCAATATGAATTTCAGCCAGGATCGGGCACCTTGAACGCCATTTTTGCCATCAGAACTCCGTTGGAGGAAACAGGGAAAAAAGGAGAAATCTGCATGTGGCATTCCAAGATCTGAAGAAGGACTTTGATTGAATGCCTCGTTAATGTATCTGTTGGGCATTGCGATCCAAAGGGATCCCTGAGACCTATACAGACATCGTCTAAGACATTAACGCGATTCCGTTTCGATGGTTAGGAGAGCTGTTGGCGATACAAAACCCTTCCCGATCTCAGTAGGGGTTCACCAAGGCTCGGCTCTTGGCCCGTTCTTATTCAATGTAGTACTGATCGATGACATAGCGCTTATTGACGAGAGCCGGTTGACGCTGGAGCGGAGAGTAAACCTCTGTAAGAACACGCTTGAGAACGGTTTCCTTAAACTAAATGTGAGAAAGACCGAGTACATGGCTTGTGGGAGCCAGGACTCTTGCACATATAGGTCCATATAGGTCCATATAGCTCCTGAACTAGCCATTAAGTCGGAAAAGTTTAGCTACCTTGGATCTATTCTGCATGAGTCCAGGGGCATCGATCACGATGTCCAAGCCCGAATGAGCGCCGCTAGAGTGAAATTTCGTGAGGTCACAGGTGTGGTCTGCGACCGCAGAATACCGCCCAACCTCAAGAGACTAATAAACAAGAGCATAATCCGACCGTTTCTTTTATATTGCAGCGAATGTTGGCCAGCACTGTCCAGGCACACTCAGGAGCTTCACGTCACGGA
>DVQP01000279.1:0-26262 GCA_018231745.1 Danaus eresimus
CATACATATATATATATATATATGTAGGATGTTGGAAATAAAAATTTTAATATATAATAACTTACTTCAGACGAAAATGTTAAGATAGCGTATTTGAGGGCAAATCCTAGCTTTTAAAGTAGATAGTATATTAGGTGTAAAAAGCAGAATATTTGAAAACAAAATCCTATGGGGATTGGGAGTATATAATAATATCAAGATTAACAATTATGTTCTCACTCGCTCAAAAACAACCTGTAATGATGTAGCAGCGGTCTTCTGACCAATTTTACGACGCTGCTTTACTATCCAAAATGTTTTAGATTATAACTTCATTTGGTGACGATGTTCTTAAAATTAAAATATAGTTTATCATTAAAATTACAGTTATTAAGAGCACTACAGTCCAAAACCTCTCAACTTACCCGCTTGAAAGGAGGGTTTTTAGAAGTCCCAAAACAACGATGTTAATGTATTACCTAAGCTAGTATTTAAGTGTATTAAATATCGAAACTTTTTATAGCAGACAAAACCACCCTGTCAGTTGAAAGTTATCCACCAACTTTTTTTTTGTGGGAAACGTAATTAATGGCTTTTTTATATTTTAATACATATTATCGAATTACAACCACTCAGGGAAAGCTCACTGTTTCTATGATTCTCACCCGCAAATCTAAACATCACTTGACTGCAACCTCCCTCAGTGGTTCTGGAAATTGAAGATACCCACCTCCAACTCAAAGCTCAAAATACTTCCGATTCACCCCAAACAAATGACTACCATACTTTACTATAAAATTATCATCTCATTTGTCCAATTTCAAAATCAGTAAAACAAATATAAGTAATCTACTTGAATATTTTTAAAAGAAAACCATTTAAAACTATAGTATGCTGTATTATTAATAATTAAACGTAATTCCAGTTTTATTCCGTGGCAAAAGGCCCATTTAAAGATAAAAGGCAACAAAATACTGCACAGTGCCGCAAAATATATATATCTTACAAAATAATGGTGCCTCTTAAGTTTTTATGAGAAAAAAATGAACCGATATTACACTAGACACTAACATGCAACTCGCTTTAATCTTAAATTTATAATAGCCATTACATGTAATAAAAATAATGGTATATCCAGCCACTTTATGATCTTTGGCTCTAAGTGTGGAGAGGAATATCAATGTTGTAATAAGTCTCGCAGCATAGGCAAAAAACTGAAATAAAATGTTAGACATAAAATTATGATCTAATATGAGACATTTATTTTAGTGTGATCATATAAAAAAAGAAACAAAAACTAGGGAAATATAGCTAAATATGTTTCACACTCCGCAGTCACCCAAATGTCGCTTTATAAATATTTATTAATAATGCCTTGTTTATATGTAAATATATTTTGTGCACATAACACCCGTTTTTGAGTCAATTTTCATGGTCTTTCTATTCTTGTCCTCATTATTTACTGTCGTACAAATATATAATGGAAGTTTTGCATGTTTCAAGAATTTCGTTAATAACTATTCTCACTTCTATTACATCTAACGAAGTGGAAAGACTGTAATAATTTTAATGCTATGTTGCATCGAACTCTTCCCGATTATCACGTAAATTGCTAAAGAAATCTAACACAAAATCCTGTTGAAAGTTTTCTTAGTCATCATTGAGGGATACATATCAGTTTTACTTTTTCCTCATCTGTCATGAAGACATTCGGCTCACGATCGGGGCCGCGCGTGTTGGCTGACTGGACTTATGAACAAAACTTTTCTCGCAGTCTGTTCTTTGATAAAATATGTAACAATGATAAGTATGCATCACATAAAACTTGATAATGTGACCATAAAAAAGAAAGTGCGTCAAAATTGCTTTGTTTTTCTTTTTATTTGTACTGAAGGAATCCAAAAAGCAATCGTAAAAAATAATAAGGTCTATGGAAATGCTGTTACTCGCTCCTAAATAAAGGATCCTTATAATAAAATGCAGGAAGACAAGGATTATTTTTACGAGCGAAGATCTACAAGAAATTGGCAATTTAAAACATTTTACCGGTACATTGCTCTAAAGTTTAAAATGAAACGGCGGATGTTAACAACCGCTTGCTAACTACCAGAATTAATTAGATGTGTTGTGCACAGAATAATTTCTCATTAAATTAAACACGGGTGACCATTGACCAGGAAGTTTGCGTGGAATTTCAAAGTTTTTTTAATTGAAACCACGAAGTCGAAGATCTGAATTGCACACTCCGATTACATAGGACATCAGCAAGAAAACAAGCATAAATATTAATTGGAATAAGTATATAATAATAGCGTAATAGATTATAAATAAATTTTACATGTATTTTAATATCACTTAAACAACAACAACAACAGTGATCACAATTTCTAAGACATTCTATGAAATGTGAAGCAAATAAAAAGAACTATTTATGACATAAATTTTTTTTAAGAAAAAATTAATTAATCACATAATAGACGCATTATAATTGAATACAAATTTTACTTTAAAAACTGGTACATTAAGTCTTAAACAACTAACAAGTGCATGGGTATAGATTAGTATCTTTGGAATGTGTGTTTATTAAACAATAGACGTGTTTAAAATGTGTACGACTACGTGTTTCTAGAGTATTATCGGCATCACCATAAGGCACGTGCAGCGTTGTTTTAAATACGAATAAAAGATACCATTTGGTGCTACAAAAGCTTTTGGAACGGTACATGGTTGCAATTGACACGAACATTAGGAATCTACTAACAAAATAATAAGTACAAAATACTATTTACAAATATAGTTTTCCATGAACCAATTTTCTTAATATATATAACTTTTACTTAAACGCGTGCTATATCAAAGTTATTAACTTAGATAAATCAATGAAATATAGAAGTAAATAACTTGAATAAAATTAAATTTTCCATCTTTACAAAGTACTCAAAGCTTTATGATAATATATGGAGGTACATGGACATAATATTATCCATAAAGCTAACTTATAAGAAATAATAATATTATAATATTAGACCTATCGATCTTACTATACCGCTTTTCATGTTATTATTTTGCAGCCATAAGTACTAAGAGGATGAAATTTTCATAAACAAACAAAAACTAAACAGAAACTGAGTTTAAAAAAATAACAGATTAAATTATTAAACCCATTTAAAAACATATACTTTTAATTGAATTTATTCGTTGACGGTACATTATCAAAATATTTTGCTGTAACGGCACGCCATGTAACTTGTATTAATGTAATCAATTATTTATTTTTGAATAATGTTACGACTTTATAATTAATTACAAGGCATGATACAAATTTACAAGTCGTAATTTTGTTCGACATTGAAATTTATTAAAAAAAAATACTAAATAAAATGATAATGAAAGATATAATGAGAGTTATTTAGGATTATATTTTTTGTAAGTGATAATAAAAAGATGATGTTCAACTGTCAGTGCCACCATAATGTACCACTTACAGAACAGGTTGGGTACAACTAAGAATCATTTAACATGTTTTACCTCATTTCCCCAACAATATTTTTATCCCTATCACCTTATCCATATAATTTGTTGCGTGTAAAATATTCAATAATATACCTTCTTATTACGTTACATAAATACTACTTTAATAAAATGTATGTTACCATCAGCTACGTAAATGACTTGGAGTATCATTTATTTCCTCCTTAATAATCCGCCTGTCATTCTGCTTGTCGAAAACGTAAGTATTGAAGTAACACTGTGACATACTTACTGATGTTTTAGAAAGTTTAATGTTAGATGTTTGAATGCGCTTCTTAAGCCAAAGGACATGACAGCTTGCTTGCTTTTATCCAAACAATAGAACACAATACTGACTAATGAACTCTTGTAAATTGTCATTAACAATACTCATATTATGTGCAATATTAAACTTTGTTTTAGTTTGTAAAAGAAATCTAAAATATTTTACACTTTTAACATGCATTTAGAATAGGTATGTATAAATCAGTCAACTCGTCTTGTTTAGTTTAATTACCGTATAATGCTAGCGCCCAAGTCACTGCCAGGCGATTTATCACTTGTAAGTACAGACACAATGACTGTTGCAATTCTCACGGTAGCTGGAAGATAATTTCATTTGTTTAAATTTCAAAGACATTTTCCGTACACGCACGCTTTTATTGGAGTAACACTTGCCGTTATTACTCGACAAATAACATGCTGTGCTGGAAGAATTCACTCTACTTTCCATTTTTCACAAGAATTTTCTCTTACATAGACATTCAAAGAAAATATACTTCAGAAACTGTGACAATAGAGATTTTAATATAATATCTAATAGCTGATTATGTTGTTCATACAAATATGATTTTAATATTTTCTTTGAATAAATTGATTTGCAAAAGCACTATTGCGGAGCCAGTTCGCTCGCATTATCTAAAAATGATTATTATTATCAAGTGCATCTCTTAGTAGCGGAGATATGCTTCATCTGAGCTGCAAGATATCCTATTAAGGAGATATCGACTGGACGACAGGTGATACCACTTATTGCCGTCCGTCAGTCAGTCACGTGATTATAGTTCATTCTGAGCTCTCCTTGCTTCTTTTCATTCCGACGTTTATGGCTTATATTTGAACTTCACCATACAAGGATGATCTGAAACGATACCATTTTAACTCACAGGCTGACAATGGGATTGCCGTTGACACTAATCCGAGCTCTCTTGAGCTTGACACCAAAATAAAAGAAAGCGTGAAGTATTGCAGGACAAGCGTCAAGCCTCAGTCTCTTAGGGAGAGAATCCACACTTGACGAAGTTGTATGATAATGTGAAAAATCTCAACCGATCGTCAAAATGCTTTTTGCTATTGCCAAACCATAAATTGTTATACACTGAGTACAAAACAAACTGAATAAATTGACTTATCTAATGATACTATATCTAGAATACGAAATCTTCAATAATCAGTAATGATTTAACAAAAACAATGCTTTAATTACTTAGCGGTATAATTTTTTCAATTTATGTAATCAACTTTTAACTCATGGACACATGCGATAAATATTATTATTCTGTCGATAACAGATATCGTATGATGCTGTTGTTTTATTTTGTTGCTATTTTCATAAGGTACGTAATTTGATACAAAAAATGTAACAAGATATAACGTACAATATTTTAACTTGTAACATAATTTTAGTTTTTTCTGAGTATTAAAAACTGCTATAGGTTCTAACTATAAATATCATTATTTTATTGCACGCAGACAGCTCGATGCAACCTTAGATAACGAAAAGAAAAAGAAATTCCCTTACGGTAATACGGGATGGCTATTTATACATTATTTTTGTTCAAGAGAAGCCAAGATAAAATTACCCCAACAATACGGAGTTAGATGAAAATATTATTATAATTTATAGTGTAGTAGAAACGCGAGCAGTTTGTTTCAACTAACCTACATTTACATGTGTACGAGTATGCACATAAATCCAACAGTTCCGTTGTCCGTACATCGTTTAATTACCGAAAATATGAACAAAAAAAAAACTACATGTATAATTTTTATCCGCTCTATAAGATGGAATAAAAATCAATTGAAACCGAATGTAGATTTAAAGCTTTTCTAATTTTGTTATAACGCGGCAATAGCTGTTTTTTCATACCCGTCATATATCTTGTTTATTCTTTTTAATATATATTTTTTTGCCAACAAATCAAATTTATTTAAGCAAGTTCCTTTTTAACTATAAATAATGAAGCAACAAAATATATTTCGCCCAATTTTCGTGCTTGTTGATATTATTGAACAATATATATAAATATAAAATTCTTTTGTATAAATGATGGCATAACTATAAATGTTTACAGTAACACAGAAATTATAATTAATTTGCATAATCATATCATTGTAAAAATGTATATTATCATTACATATCTGCACGTTTGAGATTTCATAAATTTCATATACTCATTTTCAAAATGCCATGATGGAACCATTTCAAGAAAACGAAATAAAACATTTCCATATCATGTGTATTAAAAGAACCAAGACAAGGATCGTAAAATTATATTTTAATAATCCCTTATCCCGTAAATAAAACGTTAAATTCATTACTTTTTCATATTATAACTTGTCTATTATTTTAACAATTCATTCAAATAAAGAAAATGACTCGAAATCCTAAAGAGGAATAATCGATAATAACTAATTAAAAAGCTAATAGCTTAAATACAAGTATGTTAGTGTGGTAAATTAGAATACACTCCACGTAATTATATTTGAAAGCTACAGATACTCAGCCAATTGTAATAGACTATAAATTTTATTCACCCAGTAATGCGTTATTAATAGAGACGGCTTCTTAGTCAGCATGTGTCAATTATTATAGTGTTTATTGTTCTTTTGCTTGACAGCAGTAGAAATCAATCTTAAGAGAACAGCGAGCAAAAACCGCTAACCGAACTTTGCGGCAGATTGCAGAACGTCGACTCATTCATTACTCTTAAGACGTGCGGTTTAGTTATTTAATGAAACGTTACTCCGGCATACTACAACCACATTAAGATCAAGCACTGATTTAGTATTTTCGAGTATTGTAAATCGTAATTAGAATCGAAAAGCGAAGCGAAGGTTGATGTAAATAGTAAAAATATAAACTGTAGGATGGGCGACACGTACGACTAGTGGCAGACGCGAACGCGCGACCACCACTGACGAATGTCATTGGCACGCCGACACCGTTATTCGATCTCGCGTCCGCCAAATTAATTCGCCAATGAATCCGTATAACATTTGATTCCAACATTGATCGACTTAATGAGAAGCTTATTGTTCCGGCGCCCGTGACCGTTACTGTTCAACATTTCAAACTCCGTTTTATTTGAGGATATGAATTATAAGACTGTCCTTCAACTGTAATATATACATAAAATATTTACGATTAAAGCTGTAAAAACGTTTATTACATTTGGTTCGAATTGTTAAACGTGGGAGCTTTATTTGTCAATATTAAGAGCATTTTACAAATGATTATATGACAGTCCACATGCTTTTGTTGGTTGTCGTAGCTCGTTAATCTACTCCATGTTCGACCACATGCAGCGTCATGTTTAAGAAAATTTGCATGAGTAAGTTAATGAGATAGTTGTTTCATACTTGATAAGAAAAATAGACACAAACAACTTTTTTTAATATAACCCACTTAAATATATATTTCACTACTTTAGGAAGTGATATTTGCATTTATAAGTAACGTGTATGATTTATTTTTTATTGAATTCCAATAATAAAATTGACTCCAACACACTCATCACTCTATTACATTTATGTTAAATTCTTCCTAGTGAAAGCCGTTTTAACCTACATCTTCTAGTCCTTTACTTGCATTATCTACTACATACTTATATGTTATCTTGCAATCCATAGGACTACGATTTATTTTTTCTTTGAACAAGCCTAAATCTCCTTACGTCAATTTTAATAATTCCTTAATCTCAATAATACAGTCATTTTGTAGTTTACTTCGAATATGTTACGGGGGTTCTGTAAATTACTGACTTTTTATATTTAGACTTCTCGAATCTAACCCACTTATCGAAGAAATGGTATCCATAAACAGCTTATAGAGAATAGTTCGGCAACGACTTAACATAAAAATAATTTATTGATTTTTTTACAGAATAAAGGTTAAATGTAAATGTTAATCTTAATTTTATACTTAACTTGTTTTTGCTTTTTTTAGATTTAAAGATTTGTATATTAAAAATTAATCTAATTCCTTGTTTAATCAAGTCCAGTTGCATTTTTTTTATGTGCACACAGAATAAAAAAAAATATGTGCATACTGAAACATTTCTTGAACTACTGTGTGCAAATTTTTATCTTACCTATAAGGTTCAGAATAGTGATAATTTTTTTAAATAAAGTGTTAACGGTCATGTCGTTTAAAAATTTCTTCATTATTTAAAATTTGGACGTTTGAAAAAAATTTGAAACAAAAAGTTACAATAAACTAGTAATACATTTCATACTTGAATGTTTATTTTCATTTGACTAAATAAATACCTGTTTAAGCGCCACCAATATATCTATTACACCAACTTTCACGGCATCCATCATATGCCATCCACCTCGCTCGAGGTCAATATCTTTTCGTTAACTCGATCGCAAATCAAAATTTCCTTCTGGTCGTGGAATTTTAATCGAACTGATTTATTTAATTTCATATATTATTTCTGTTGCTGGCTGATTTTTATAAGATTCAATATATCCCAATAATAAGTACACACATGTATTATTTTTCTTATATATACTAAATCCTGACTCTTTCAGCCCTGATAGACCGTTATATAAAATGTGAGCATGTCGTAAAGCCAATTATAGCTAAATGATATTAATTTATAAATTGAGATTCTCAGATAAGAAACAAACTAGACACGCAGGATGGCGAGTGTCAAAGAATGATACATTTGGTTTTGTCATGGAAAATATGACAATATTCACTGGTTAATTGCCACAAATGCCATTCAATATCTGTATACTTTTTAACTTCAATAAATTACTTTAGAAATAGAACACTGACCATTAATAAACTTTTTTTTATTAATACGCTGCCGTGTGCCGCATAATGTTTTTCATATCTTTTTAAATTATTGGTAAAACATACCGTCCTCTTATGGACTCGTTGAAGGCATATAGATTAGTATACTTATTGTAATGGATTTTTTGTGTTATAAGTTGTCTTTATAGATATTTTTTATGAGTAGTTTATACATTACGTACTGTAAATGTTATAGTCTTATTATATAAAATCATATCTTTTAGGGTTTATTGTTTAATTTTTATATTGTCTTCAACAATTTACTGTTATTGTAATAAAAATTCTATTTTATTTCATACGTATTTAGACTATAATTAAACTTTTCGGATGCTTATATAGAGACCAAATGCAACAATGAATTCTTATGATTAATAGTAGTGTCAAACATAAGTAATGGATGTGGTACTCATGGTTTTAATTGATAGGATACTTATATTGTATAATAATAATTAACAAAAACACGTAATACGCAGTTCGATGAACTATAACTATATTATTGAAACTAAATACGAGATTGGCTTAGCCTTTAAATCTGTCAAGGTGTCTGATTGGCGTAGAGTTTGACAGGGGTTTATTTAGCCGAAGGGCTGTGTTGCAGTAACTTAGTGGGGTAACGACACGCAGGCGGCCTTGTGGCGTCCTTGCTACCCGGTCTATCCCGATCTTTCGTCACTTTCAAACTCGTACAAATCATCCTTCCATCTCTCTTTACCGGTATACCACTACACTACTGCCCCGCGCAGATCTGCTCGGTGATAAATCGTTCCCACCGGGAGCCACTACATTCTATTTTCGATGTATTATTAGCACAACGACGACCGGTATCATTTTATTTATATCTAAAAGTAAAAAGCCTTTAATAAAGGGGAATAACATTTATTTATAATCTTTATATTGCAACTTATTTTTAAATCGTAATGAAACTATTTTTCTGTTTATTTTTTTTTAAACGAATGCACCTTTCAATCCTAGGTTTAAAAAAGTATTTAATAGTTTTATTTTTTTTCATGTCGAGTCTAACCATGTACTATTAAAAAATTATGGCTCAAGATGTTTAATAATGTATTTTTAAACCAGTTAATTGAAAATCAAATTTTATGAGATACAATTTTTGTAATATAAAACAGCCGGCTACATGTCGCTCGCTACGATATTGCTTATTTTCACTGTCCTTATAAAGCCCTCATGACTATAAATATAAGCATCAAATAAAAAGGAACCATATAATTTTAGACATAATAAATATTTAGAACTTTTTAAAACGAGACTTAATACCATAAAAACCATCTTTAATAGAAAAAAAAAATTAAAAATACCAAGTAGTTAACGGTTTCATTATGTTCATCGTTTTCCAGTTACGTATTTATAAAATAAAAGAACATTCAAATTGATCTTATGACTTTGTATTAAAAGAAAGACTGTATAACAACTAAAATATGATAGTCATATTAATTCATTGAACTGGTTTAAAGTCGATCTGTATGTAAAGTTAGAACAGTGGGACTTTATAGAAAAAAATACATTTTTAGTAGCTTCATGTTTATCACGAGGGCTTTGTGGGTTACTTGGTGAGTTCTCGGGGCAGGTTAATGCGTCTATTTACGGCGGTCTTGCATGCCTCGGTACTGATTATTGGCGCCTCACTGAATAATGAAACACTGGCATAGCCTAATCAATGCAATACTTTTAACGAACCCTTTTTAAAACCCAATGTCCCATACAGATAAAATCTCAATAACATTACGCAGACGACTACGGGCAAATTTACGCAAATAAGTACACAAAATTTATTTTTATTGCAAAATAGAAGATGTAAATTACTTTATGTTCGATATCTTAGTGTTAGTATTTACTATTAATTAAATTAAGATGACATTGTACTGATACTGTCAATCTCTTATCTCGGGATAATTTATAAAATTCTTTTATTTATTTCGTTGTGTTCTCGTCTAGGATAGATTTAAAAATATTTTTTTTATTATTTCGCTATTCAATGTCACGAAAGGTGTTCATCCGGCTGTCATCGGGTGACGGATAACCTAATCAGAATGCGTAGTAGGTGCCTCGTCGCATCCGACACAAAGACTGAGTATTAGAAAACAATTTTAACTTCAATACTATTAATGTCTTGTAAAAAAAAGTAATCGAAAATATTTATAGCGTTCCAACTTAACCGGTTTTCAAGTAGTCAATTACTATGCTTAAATAAACATTGCTATGCAACTCTAATTAGCAAAAAGAAATATAAATCCTCTATATAAAAAGACATTTTGGATGTGTAAAATTTTATAATAATACAAACAATCAATGAAATTTTAAATTGTTAATAAAAATATTAAAAAGCTCATATAAAATATGAGTTTGTTGTCAGAAAAGTCTTAAACAAAATATAAAGAATCGTATAACAACGTTATTAGTACATATGTAACATATCATTTTTGTGCTATCAATTTATTTTTAAAAGACTTTATTCCAAGTGTAATAACGAAGTCCATTCTCATCTACCTGCAAAACGATAACATCATCACGATCTCAGACATAAAACAAGGGTTTAATAATAAAGTGGCTAAAAATATATTTCTTTATTGTAAATTATAATATTATGTCGTCTGCGTATTCCAGACTATTAAAGCGGACGATGTTAATTCTTTTTCAATAAAAATTCATCAGCATGCTGCTCATAAACACTGTACTTGCGACGATATGGCGCCTCCTAATTTACTACTGCTCCAAAACTTTGACGTAAATTGGTCAACTCAATTATAAATAAATATAGCGTAATTATTTAACGGTTAGGTACAAAATATGTCAATCCAAAATAAACTGCTTCATAGCAATGTTTGGCAAGTCACTTTAGAATATTGACTAGTCAATGATCAAACCATTATACGTATATTCATCTCATTATAACTTAAAAATCGGGAACATAAATTTTTTGACTGTGAGCCTAAATTTATCTAAGCCTAAATTTAAAGTTTAAAAAAAATTGTCGGCATTAAAAAAATATTTATCGCTATATATTTATCAAATAGGACCGAACAGTGAACATGCTAATTGGGTAATTCACGCTTTGATTATGTTCCCATGGAATGTATATCGGTGGCGAAGGGATCGCAAACAGGACCCGCACTGCTTACAGCAAAAGGTGGCTCATTCATATAGCCATTCAATACATCAACGGACGCAATTTTTATTTTTTATTCTCAGTGTGCAGTTGGTTTTATAAACTTTATTATAAGTATCCTCTTTTGCCTAGGTTTTATTTTCAACTTTTATTCTAAAGGCTGTATCATTACTAACACAAATTGGTTGAATTTGTTGAAGTTACGTTATACTAAAATAACACGTGATAATAAGAAATACAATGGGGTAATTGGCTCTATTGTAATACACCGCTAGACATCCACCAATTAGAGTATTTAAGTTTTTGAACTATTTTAGTATGTCCCCAAATATTAATGGTTATAAATTATATGTAATTGAGTTAACTGTTTTAAATTAGAATGAATTGAATACGTACATTTGATGTGTTGCGGGACTTGATTTCTATTGAGTGACGGACAACGGCAAAAAATTAATTGGCAGCTCTACTGATATTAATTATGTTATCAAATGTATTGTTTGTTTTGTAGCTTAGATCTGTATTTAAATAGGTTATTTAAAGTTTTTTTATACTAGTTTTTTTTCCTTTCGAAGCGTTACACATATTAATTTTATTTCATCCGTTCTACAAAATATAATTGGCCTTCAAATTAATATCATATTTGTATATCGTGGAATATTATACATTATTTTTAAGTTCAAAGAATTAAACGTAATATAAATCGTTTTAACTGTAAAACTCGACATAACAATTTAACGGATTCCATAATTGCATTCCATAATTATCTTTCAAAAAGGCTACTTCTTTTTAAATTTTTCTGGGATTCCCTATTATTACAGGGCGGTATGATAATCACTTACTTCTGTTAATGTATCTTGAAAATATATAATTTTGACCAAAATTATTAAAAGTATAACATTATACCTAATTCCGCAGCGTCATCTTTAACGCGTGTAATTTTATAGCTACACAATCATCTCATCGCCTTATATATTTATTTTAAAACATACATATGCTTATGATAAAAATTATAGAACATTAAAAAAAAGGTTTTTGTTCTAAAATTTATACATTTCACAACCTTAGTATTCAACTTTATAAGAATATAAATGAAATTTTGTAAAAAACCATGATATTTACATTATATACGTCGGAGTTACTCATCCTTCATTAAATTAATAAAACATTATCTTAAAATATTTTATCTGTTTGAGTGCGTATTTTTTTTTCTAACGAAATAGGTGTTTATTAGTTAACTAACTAGGATAACTATCCTAGCTAAACGTGAACTTCTCAGCTTAATTATGTATTAAGTAACGATTTCAAGATCTTATTTATAGAAAAAAAGGTATGGTCACGTTTTTCTTAATTCTTAGAAGGTGCAATTCTTTCGAATCGCTCTGCATTTATTACCATATCATGACTCCATATACGACGGTAGGAACTCTCGTCTGTCATTAAGAAGCCTAAGCAATAATCTATCGTATATAAATCTTACTAATAGTGGATTATTGAAGGTGTATCTCAGAAAACACTGGAGAAGTGATCCCGCTCTATATCAAAACTTCGTATAATCGAGACGATTATTGACGCTCCATAGGAGAACTTAATTCTACACTAATGTTAAAAATAAAGTGAACATAATACATACAAGAAATTAATTCAGCTTTCTCGTCTTTGTTCTTAATGGTTTGTCTAATACATCATTTTAATGTGAATTTTTCAGTCTACTCACGTCCTGTAAATAATTGTTAACGAGGAATGTTAATCGTTAAGCTCTATTATATAAATACGTCAAGAAAATCAGCCCATTGACAGAAAGTAGCCGCCATCCTGCAATTCAATAGTTATACCGCCTGAAGTCTCGACTTTATTCCTAACTGAGCGACCTTTTGTCAGATTCCTGCTTACAATAATAATAATAATTAATTATTTCAAAGTTTATATCATCTCTGAAGAATATGTGATTGCTAAATATTAAATAGTATTAAAAATGTTGATGTAAATAAAAGTAGTATCTATTCAATGATAGGTGAAGGTTTCTCCTGAATTACGTTGTTATATTTATGGATAGTGGAACTGATTTCCCACACTAAATCGCCGCAGCATCCAGGTGATATTTTTTAATATATATTATGAGCGTTCCATCTATTGCAATCTTGAAATACTCATGCCTTTACATCATTGCTTTATATGGCCAAATTTCTGCTTCCAATACCAAGCTCGTTATTGCAAATTGGACTGCGTGGTTTCTTGTGATTGATAACAAGAAAAATATGTGCCAAGTCGTTAACCTAAAAGTAATGGACTTGTGTGTTTCAAATGTCGATAACCTATCGCCCTGCAGCGGACGTAGCATCAGAAGGTTCGGTGGAGATGCGGCAGGCTTTATCGTGTCTAATCAAGTTTGCACGCGGCGCGGTGGCTAAATCATTCGTTTATTGATTTCCGATGTCGCGGTCGTGATCGGGCGCGGGATTCGACGTTAGGCATGACAGCGCAGTTATTGTCGGCTTCAGCCAGCCCGTACCACTACCAGCTCATTCTCCACGATTAAACGCTTGTAATTCTAACAATATAATTCTGTCTGTCTAATTTAATCTGCCCTAAATTACCATACCCGGGGGCTCATGTTTATTGATTCTAATGAACATCTTTATCTAGTTTATAACTTTCTTGGGATGTGTGAAATAATTGTGATAAATTTATTTTTTATTGCTTTTCATATGTTCATATGAGTTTTTAATTAAATTAATATACCCTAATGAACTATAAACCATTGTCTTATGTGTAGAAGGAATAATGAGAAAATTGTTCTCATAAGATTTTATGAACCTATTTTTAGTTTACTATGACACGTCGTATTAGTTTAAAAACTAAATCTTTATTAAAATCTATCAATAAAACTGAAAAACGTAAAATTTAAAGACTTTCTCTACAAATAATTGGCCCGCCATAACATCTAATGTTGTAAAATGAAACCATAAAAAAATGTGATAGCTTTCGTACGCTTCAGTCCAACAATTTTCAGCTAAACCGTGATGGGATTACACATTTGCATTAGAAATTGGAAAAGCACGCTTTGTGGTCGATGTTCGTGGTGCAAGTTTGACTTAACATTGTATTAAATCTAAATTGCAATTATAGCAAACCTGTCACTTTATAATTTTAGAATCTGTTTTATAATACGAAGTCCTTACAGGAACATTTTTGGTCAGACGTAAAGATAGCGATGATACTCTTAAATTTATTATGTGTACAAAATGTTTATATTTGCTTATCAAGGCTATCTACCGTAATAGCACATTTCCTATAAACATTTCCCAGACGCTTTTAGAATCGCATAATTGAAACGCTCAACTATAACTGTATTTTAAAACCCCATAAATCTCCAGTGTTGGCACATAGTAATAAGCATACCGAAATAAACAAGTGATGTAAGCTCATAATTATATACAAATTGGAATCTTCGTATCATAAACAGGGTATAGTGAACGATCATTTTTCACTATTAATATACATATTGGATAGAATTCATTCGGCTATAGGTATTAATTTAACGTCTCTAACGGGAAATCAGTTCAATAACAGATGGGCGGAGGTTGACGTGATGACGTCCGCGGGAGTATGTTGTAATGCCATCGCATTAATAACACAGCCATGTGAGTTTACAGCAATCGACGAGGATTGCGAGACACACGAGCTGTGTAATTAATTGTTGTATACATGGAGAAACATTCCAAATCCATCACCTTATAATATTACATGATTTATTTTAGTACGTTCAATAGTGTATGGTTAAATAAACACGATCTGAACAAAAGATTAATCCGTTGCGTTACAAAAAATATGTTCTAGTCTGTAGTTTGTATTATTAAAGATTAGTTAAAACAGTAGCAAAAGCCTTGTAATTAAATCTCTTATATAATGGCTACTTAACGCATTCCTCCAAATCAATTAGGATGAATTCAAGAGTTGTTCTTTCTGGACAAGGTGAATGCCATCCCTATTAATAAAATGACCTTCGTAAATTGAAAAAAAATATCTGATCTATAATTATTTTTACACAACTAGTCAGATAACTCCAGCAATGCGTGGTTGTGGAGTGCTAATCGTCTGAATACCTAAATAATTCATCATAGTATCTGATTAGGTAATTTTTAAAAAGAGTAAGGCTTTGCATTGAGTAATTAAAAGTTTTATTCGTTACTTAATTTTATTCGTTAAGATTTGTATGTCTTTACTAGACTATAACTACTCAAATACATCAAGATCTATCTGTCCTCGTTGTTCCTGACTCTTGTTGACATACTAACCACTTTAATGCAACGTAAGCATGACCGCCTCACTAGGTCTTAATAAAGCGTAGGCTACGTCTTACTGCGTCAAGAAGAATTTACCGGTTTTCGAGGAGTTTATGAGTTATGTATTTTAACGCGGTTTCTATTTGATAGGAGGTTCGTGTATATATTTTTTTCATTTTATAGATTATAGGATCATCAATTAGGATATTAGATGATTTTTTAATTTCAATAGAATTATAATTAAATACAAACATAAAACGTAAATTGTAATACATCGATAGAAATTCAAAATTAATACATGTTTTTTCGTTACTTTTTTTATTAACCTTTGGCCATTTTTTATGAGTTTAAAGAATATTACTTTGTATAATTTATAAACAGAAAATAGTCAACTAAGCGATCGAATAACAGAAACCTATATTTGAAATAGCTTGTAATCATGAAATTAAAATTCCTGAAGTAACCTAAATAGTGACCCGAGGTCGACGGCATGCGATAGATAATCTAAGCTATCAATTTTAACATTTGCTTTTTGGAACTATCATCATTATTTTTTTCGTTTGAAAAATAAGGATGTCTTGCCATTTTCATTGTGCTGTGTAATATAGATATTTAGGAAATGTAAAATTGTTCTATTTTAAACATCAGATAATATTTTGTAACTTTGCTTTTGAGGTAAGTTTTTTATATCACATTCTAGACGGATAACCGCAAGTTTAAAGCCTGACCGCAGTGCATTCACTTCCTCTTCGCCAACAAATATTTTGTTGTCACGTAATAGAAATAATATTTTAGTGTCAATTTTATATAGCAAAGACAATTTTAACTATGTTAGAAACACTGATGCTTAAAATCTGACCGTTTTATTGCTGCAAACAACTTCATTCACAGAAAAGTTATAAAAAATTTCTTTGTTGTTTACCGAGGTATCGTTTAAACTGTTTAAAAATTACTATAGTGGAAGTAATAAAAAAATTATGAAATTTTTACACTGGATCTTGTTAAAGGCAAATAGATTTTCGTCATAGTTTTTAGTATGGCCAATAAAATAAATATAGCGGTGGATGCAAATAAATACAGCAATTATACTCTTAGTATCAGTGTGGAATCACAGTCGTGGATTTTTCATTTTTCAATAGTTTGTTCCGCACAGACAAACATCTTCTCACGAACTATTCTCAGTATATAATTGTGTTCTCACACATTTATTTGATGTTGGCTAGAGTACAAGTCATTGGCTCAGTATCAAGCTCAGTTTATTAAACAAGATTCGATAAACAAGAAAAGAGGGATTTTTAACAAATTCAATAAAATGACCATTATTGAGAAAAGAATATTGTATGGATGAATTAATAAATATAAGTAATTGTGTAAATTGACACGAGCCACAGCCGAACTAGCGGTACGCAGTACGATCCCATCGCGCTCGTGCGCCACCGCTCACGGCGCCCGCCGGCGCTCGCGTCGCCGTGACTTATGGCCTCCGCGAACTTCGATCGTCCGATTGAATAATAATATCCGATTGCCGCACACCGAATTTATGTTAGGAAGTGAACTTGCCCGTAACGATTCTAACTAGACTACCCTATATATAACGATTACGAGCAGCTGGTGAATATATATACGATCTACCTTCAGTCAACGGTATTCTTATAGAATTAAAATTAAATTTCAATGAATTCATACGAATTTAAAAATCAACTAAATGTTTACTGCTCTGAAATAATTTAAACAATTTTTATTACTGTTATATTACTAAGTCATTTGTAAATGTTAAATCGCAACCCTGTGGCCATTTATTCGGGCATCAGCTTACCTTTGCTCTGCTCTCAATTTAGTTACAAAATTAGTTACTAATGTTCTCATATCATTTCTTGCCACTTACAAAATTACTATTAGGTTCAATGCTCTAAAAGATTTGTATTAAATTATGGGTTCACACGTATAATATTTTCACTTTGACTTGTAATCGTGACCGTAGTACCTAATTACCTCCTTGATCAGTGCTTGATGGATTTGGGTTTGTTTTTACCGTTATGGTACTTATATAATTCTTCTTCTATTACATAAAATGGGCTTCAATATAGGCTGTTACATTGCGTTAATTTATTACTTATACATAATTTCTTTTTACTGGTATACTCAAATAAATTTTATTTGTTGTCTTTAATTACGAAATCGTAAGGTTTTTCTTGGTATTTTTAATTTTAATTGAACCAAACGTCAAAATTGTATGAGGAGTTCCTCATTAACAATTACTGATATAAAGAATTCATAGCTTATTAAAATGCAGTGCTAAAAGAATATTTTCTTAATTTAATGTAGTCGATTTACTCATTATAAAAAAAACTGATCTTTTTAAGAAATATTTCGCTTTATATTATTTTCTAATCGATTTATATTAATATTTGTGAAAAATTTATTACTTTTTAGGTTGTTATTATTTTTTTTTTTTTTGTGAAAAAAGATTTATAATTAAAGTATTGGATTTAGTATAACACAACAAAAAAATATCTCTTAGGCAATTTCCTTAAGATTGCATAGCAAGGAAAAGCAATTACGTTAGTCATATCTTAATTCTGAAGTCATTATCCGTTGAGTGGAATTGTAGATCATATATTTCGTGCATGTGAATCCACACTCCATCCTCTTGCGGTACATGAATTTGTTTTTTCATCAAGCGTATAACACCAAAATACCGAATTATTTTAACAATACATCATCATTATGTTATAACGGTTTCATCAATTAATTTAATTTGTCGAGTAGGTTTCTCGGTCGATCACGTCCGAATATGTCGGCTGCTGGGTGCTTTGTAGTGTCCAAGCCGCTTAGAACTCATCTCAGTTCTTCGAACAGCGGTTTATTTCATTTGTTACAAAAAAAAATCGTTCCAAAAACAACTTTCTACTTTTTTTTATCTTAACTCAGTCTACGAAATCATCTATAAAAAAAGTGTTTGTAACGAATACTTAAAAATAGAAAATTGAGAAATTTACTGCATATAACACTCTTGAATGGCGATTTCGCCGTAGCGGCTTTAAAATGAAAGCTTTCCATTTTATTTAATGAACAGTGTTGTTAGTTCTGTATTCAAAATAAATGCGCTGCGTATATCACGTCCTCCTTTAAGCGCTTGTACGCGCCGATTTTAATTATCTTTGGAGCTAAGATGAGATACAAAGTATTTACTCTTTTCGCTCATTTTGCCCTTCGTCTTTGTAGACAATAGTCAATACAATATAACTAGTAATTATTTGTAATTAGCACACGTACTCAGACCTGAGGTCGAAAAGTAATTTATTCGTTTGGGTAAATAAATTTACTAAGTTTATAGCTTAGCGCATATTTGTACAATTACTGCCAAAAAAGTCACTCTATCAATATCAAAAAAAAATTATAAAGTGTATGTTTTTGTTGAACCTTAATAAATAGGGAACTGTTTGGAATATGTAATACTTAGATATAATTCAAATGAGCTATATTGAAATAAGATTCCGTATCTCTTTTATCTTCAAATGTCACTGCTTGAGGACATGAGTGAATATTCTATCGGAATCCGTAATTCTTGATGTCCATTTAGTGAGTGCGGTCATTGTATGTGCTTTCGATATCAGGATGTGTCTGAAGGTATCTGCTAACATTAGCATTATCAAAAGAACCGCTAGCGTCATGCTCATATCGATGAGGACACGCGACGGTCGCGGAAGCCTTTGGAGGCAAAAGGCTCCGACTATAGATGGCGATAATTCAAACTCGCATAGCATCAAATACAATCGTGTGGATAACGCGGCACTGACTCCGCCTTTGCCCTCCTACCTACTGAACCCTATGATCCGACACGTTTTTACTCGACTCTGCAAAATAACAATAATTCAAAGGCTACTGCATCATATATTCTAGGCTGTCAGTATAAGTAGCCGAGTTAAGCGTATTTCAATGTATTATTCTAATATTATAAAGTTAAGACTTAAATAAGTCCTCGTTTTATCTTCGGTTTAAGAGTTATGCTTTATATCTGTTGTAAGTTAGTTATCGAAGATTTATTTCTTATGGATTATGTTAATACAAGTCGTAATGTGATTGTATTAATGATGCTAAAATTACAATATCACTTGGCTAATGCATATTTAAAGATTAGAACTTAAGTGCAGTTCAATCTGTAATTGAAAGTCTATAATTTGGTATAAATAAAGGAAACCGTGATTCCAACAAATCATTATAGCATCCGATATCCTTGAAATTCAGTAAAGACAGTGTCAACCTAGCAAATATGCTTAGGCATTTCAACGCAAGTGAAATTGAATTTATCATATGCATGATGGAAGCACAAAGTAAGAAATGAAAGACATAAATATTTAGTTTGTATTTGAATTACGGACTAGGGGGTACTCTTCACTTATTTTTCACTGTCTGTCACTCCTTTGTACTGAAACTTGTATTACAAGTACATACGAGACGTTAGCTTAGTTACCAGGATTTATGCACATAGTTATGAGCGATACTTTAATGCTCATAGTCGTTTTGTGTTGACATTTACGGGACAATTTATATAAGTATAACAAAAATTATCCTCAGCGACACAGATATGGTGTGTGCGTTAGTGTGAGCGAACGCTATTCGCCTCCAGATTATAATCTTCAATATCCTACTACAGATGTAAGCCATATTTTATTCATCATTAAATCTTTATACAACATTTCGTTAGATGGTATGTACGAGTATATCGGAAACAGACCAAAAAGCAGAAACATTATTTATTTATTCATTATAATGGATTTCTTGACACTTCTATTATGCACCATCATAAGCGGTAACTCCAAAATTAATGAATAAGTAGGTATGTCATTAAAAACAATTGCTTATAAATATAATTATTTACTTTACACTTACTCAGCTAAGTGTAAAAAGTATTTACTGAGTCAAACATTATTACTAATCTTTCGATGAGTGTTAAATTTACTTTGTATAAAAGGTTCTATCTTTCTCTTTCAATCTGGTTTTCTCTCTGTCGCACTCTGCTTCTCTAACCTTAGGAAACAGTAGTCGTTAACTTAAATTCTTCTCTTAAGTTTTTAAAATTGTGACTTGTTCAATTCGGATTCAAACAAGGCAACATCTAAAGGAGTTGATTCTTTTTGGAACTTTGTGTCTTTAATGCTTTATTGCTTTAATTATATACTTGTAAATATTTAAATTTTTGTATTTTATGTGCAGATAGGATAAAGATCATCACTCATATAAGTAACGAAGGTCTTTATATTTTTGAGACTACATATGTATGATTTCATACTTAATAGCGTATAATAGAAGCAAGTCACGCTTAAAGCCATTACCATTGCCGATTATTAAGCCATTTCGTCTAATTAGAAACTGTTATTAGTAAGTCATTTGAAATCTTTCATTGATATTGCTGGACACCTGCTAAGGAAATTTAAATCTCAACTGTATGTTACATTACTAGATAACAGTCCACCTACTAAATGACTCTTTCTTACTGCCATCCCAAAATATACATTAAATATCAGTTTGTAGGTCAATAAACTGCAAAAGAAATGTCTTAAAAAATATCTGAACCCCAAAACAATATCATCTTATATCCAATTTAGTAATATATTCGTTTTCATCAAGTCAACACTGTTATAAGTCTTATGTTATAAGTGTTATAAGCTTTGCTTGGTAGAAAATAAGAAAATTGTTTGACATATTTTTTACGTAATATTTTTTTTTTTATTTCTTTAAATGTGTTTCTGGTCGTTATTTTTGTGTAAATATAGATACAAAATAAATTAATATTAAAAGACTATAAAAACTAAGCACATCATCGTGCACTTTGCAAAACTTTGAAGTCAAGGCTCTAGAATTTATTGACGTGAAATACCGTTTCGGCACGATTTACGATTTGAGAATTTACAATTTCCATAGACATTGAAAATTATGAACACGTCAAAATCTCATAATTTTAATAAATCGCTATGGGTAAAATGTAAATTTACCTATACATTACTTTATTATTTTTTTCGTATTTGTAGTAATTTGTTTTACTTTCATGTTTTACCGCGACATGAATATGACATTCCTACTTGACGTATTCCAAAGCATTGCTATTATAGCTGTATGGTGTTCGTCAACAAGCAAAGTAACTCGTTCATAGTAATTATTTGCAATCGCGAGCGCGTTAGTCCAAGTGCAGGCGGCTCGGGCGAGGGATCCGATGATCTCTCACATGATAGCGCGGCGCCGGATGCCGCGATACCGTCGCCTAACCTGTCCTCTAATTACGAACACCATCCAATGAAATATTCCGCGGATATGTTGCCACACGCATTGTCTCCGCCGAGTACGCTTCCGCGTCTCTTGTTAGATGGCTATCGCTTGTTCCTTTCTCAATGTTGATCTACGCTAAAGTACAAACAGTATAAATCTTGTTAGTTTTATCTGTTTTGTAAGGTACAAATACTTTTTACTCTATTCATATATATTTAGTTTTTAAAGAAACTCTCTATGATGATTTAGAAAGAATTCAACAAAGAAGATGGAATTTTTCTATCTTTTCTTATATAATAGAAACCAATTAAGCAACCATACAAATGTATTTTTATTTTACTGAAATGAAATCCTAAACGATTTGCTTCCTAAGGATATAAGAAAACCTGTAAAGGTTGTTAACGTATTCGATCATCATGATCGATTTAACCATTGCTAGCTAAGTTAATATTTCGCAGTTAGCAATTAATATCTTACTTACATTAATGAAACAATGACTGTATACAATCGCAGGAGTGCTTCATCGGCCACCCAGCCTGCTGAATAAACAGCTGAAACATTAATGTTCTCCCAACAACCGAATAAACTTCATTTTCTTTTAATTATTCTGAATGTATTAATCGTATCTTGTTTTTGCAAACAAAAAAGTTTTAACAAACAATAGATATATTTTCAAAGTAGTTTCTCATCGTTATATAATGAGACACTGATTTATTAACAATCATACAACGAAAGCAGTTTATGTCCTGGAGATAAATTGATGCGGTGCTCTACAATGCAAAAAACAAGCTCATTATACATTTACTAAAGGTAAATGCGGGCGTGGTCATTCGTTTTGTGCGACAATAACAATGATGAATTACCGAAGAGATCTTAGATTTCGACATCCGTTACTATTCAAGTCACGGGTGCTTTAATATAGAGTCTTATCGGTCAACAAACAGCGAAAAAAAAAGTTCTTTATTTTATTATGTATTTCATCATCGAATACGAAGTGAATAAATAAATAATACATTTTATCACATCAAGTATAACCAATTTGTTTACATAACATTACACGCATGCCAGAATAAATATTTACTATTGGAAAATAACACTAGCCTTACAATAACAAAGTATCAACACATTACACGCTCGCCTTTTGACAAATGATACTTTGCTGTCGATGAATCGTGACTTTTCATCTTAACATTACACACATATCAAACTTGCCCATATAGATTTATTGATTGTGTATTAAAAGGTTTTTAAATTATGACATTGAATATTAAACACATAATTAACAATTTGAAGCTTGCTATTACGATGAAGTTTAATTTATTCAAAATGCTGCTACATATACCGCCTCGAGTCTATTTCATGCAATTTTAATATTGAACCGATGTAAATTATAAATATGCATAAAAAATAAGAATGCTTTTTTATCAGACAAAAATATATATTCCATACTAGAAAATAAATTTTGTTTTAATGAAATATAATTTATTACTTATTGATATTTCAATAAAATTAATTATCAATTAGGTAAAATAAAACCATTAAGATAATTGGGAGATAAGATTGCAGTATAACCTACTAATGCATTAGCATTATTTTAAATACATACAAACAAAAGTATTTAACTTCACGACCTGTCTGTTAATCAGATGTTATTCACATCTCCCAACAATAACAGTTCAAAATGTCTTTTCTCACGATTGTATCGCTAAACTGGAGAGAGCATAGAGATGTGTATTTAACTATATCAGGAAGGTGGTCCGTCATACGTTTATTACTGCTTTGCCTTTTAAGCATAAAGATAATAGAAGAGCTTAAATGTTAATTGAAGTTAATGGTACTGAGCTAAATATTTGGCAGGATTAATTCACACATGTCTCCTAATAAAAGACTTCTTTGTGCAATTTCTGAGAAGGAGACATTCTTAAAATTTGTCTTGTACGATTGAAAGTAAATAATATTCCTGTAAACAAGTTACTTAGCGGGGACGTCAGAATAAGTGTGAAATTTGACATAATATGTTGGTTGGTCGGTATCCATTCACAGTTTTAAAAATCACATACCAGGTTAATAACACGAAAGTGTTTTTCTTATTTTTATTTCTCCTAGTTTTAGTGCGGAAATCATAGAAAAATATGATTTTTATTTTGGATTTAATGCTAATTAATTTCTAACATAATATTTTTAAAATATTATATCCTAATGCAGTAAGGAAAATACCCTATATATTACGCGTGAAGACAGTAGCTGTAGAGAATGTATAAAACAATGTAGCGGTATTCTTAAAGTATAAAATGTCGAGAATATGTGGTCATACATATTTTAGGTTAATTTACACGAAAGTCTGGTATAAATGAGACTGTAAGATAATACATTTAGGCTACGAATATTTGACCGCATTACCCATTCGACATATCATCCATCAACTTACTTCCACGGACCTCAATTTCCTAATAAGGCTTAAAAATTAATACACTAAGTGTTTAATGTTCCACTAAATGGTTTCTGTTTATTTTACATTTGCTGCTGAATTTTATCTTTGAAATTATCGTTAAGTATAAAATAACGATAATTTAGGTTAAAAAGCTCAGATTCTTATCTGCAAAGAATATTATAGATATGATTTTTGTGAATGAAATTTGCTAATAACACACTTAATTTTTATGTAGAAAGGTTTTGCTTTCGTTTTAGTAAATTTAATCATTGAATAAATAACCTTATATTTATTTTAATTTACTTTAAATGTTTTTTACTATAGAATCCATAATTAGAGGTGTAATAAAGTTATTCGCGCTATTCTGTACACCGTTGAGCAGGTTGAACTGATTTTGGAATCATTCACCCCACCCCACGTTACGCTCGCTAGCTGTCAGGAGTTTGTATTGTCTCACGAATTGAACGATCCTTTGTTCGCTACACTTTACCTACAGTGTAAGCTAAACCACTTGCGGAACACTTCGCGCCCACTTCTAAACGTAATATTCATGCCTTTGAGAATGCGCCTGAGAACCATTACTGATTTAACGATATTTGCTCTACAATAACAAGACGCCCATTTCAGCACCGAAGAAACCTCTCAATCTAAGCCGCTCTATAGGTTTTATAAGAACATTATTGTTGTGAAAAGTAGTTTACGCTTGTATAAATAAATAAAATAATCATTTCCCATTTACAAGGCGATCTTGCTAAATATACAAAAGCTCGACCACTTTCACTCTAAAAGACAGCATTTGAATCCCGCTTAGAACTTTCTCGTGATGAAAACGTATAATTTAAGAATGTTCTATTAAAAAATAGACGATACTTTAACCAAACAATCGAGGCTTATCGTTTTTAGACCGCTTTAACCATTGATCTTTACCGATTATCGGGTAATTGTGATTATGATAATGCTTAAACCAACTTTTACTATTACTTATTTTGAAATAGAAAGCCTTATGTATTGTTTATTGTTATAGACCGTTTACAATGGACACATCAGAATGTTTCTAGTGGAAACGATGTTGGCAATGTTTTTATGGTTTCCCATAGCTAAGCCAAGATGCATTTCCTGCTTGTTGTATTTCCACTTTACAACTTTATAAAGATGTTCGTTCACCTCATGAACACTCCGTCTTTCCTTTTGGACCACCCTACAAAACGTTATACTGGACTTAACATTCTTGTTTTATGCTATAAAATTATGTGATTTATTTCCTGGGCTATGAAAGACCTGTCAATGTTTTTGAAATATTGGATTTTATATAACGCACATTCTATATCCGTTTAGTACTTTGCCTATTTTAGATGTCCCTACGTGTATGTTACTTGAAACTGCTATTTCTCGGGTATGTGACCATTAAGATTGAAATGGTTTTAATTTTAGATTGTTATAATTTTTTCTTTCATCAATTTATTTTGTAAGAGACATAATTTTGAAGTTATTATTAAGTAAAATTAGCGTAACTTTCCTGTATAAAAAATAAAAAGCATGTTTTTATTATTTTAATCGCAGAAAAAAGTACATATATATATAT
>DVQP01000280.1:0-26261 GCA_018231745.1 Danaus eresimus
GAGAAGAGGCCTTTGCTCAGCAGTGGGCTCTGATAGGCTGATGATGATGATGATTATGATTATTTTTCTTATTGTGTAAGAACATTACTATTATAAATATCCGCCATATAATCGACGCGTTGTCTTTATAATTTTTCAATTTTCAAATCAGTAGAGTAACGTCCGGTCTTCATCATAAGCTGGTCTGAGAGAAAGGAGAACTTCCTTCCACCTATTGTATATAATTGATAATTTGTTGTTATTAATAAATTCAAAAATTCTATTAGATAAAACATATTATGAGATTTGTACCAGAATAAATTGTATGTGTATGAACAATGATAATACGAAGAAGACTAAAAATTGTTATAATTTCATTGTACAACAAAATTTTAAATAAACTGTGACAAGAGTAAAAGCAGTGTATCATATTTTAATAAATTTTGTTTTATTAATTGAAGACTGTAACAAAAGTAAAGGTTTGCGTATGAATTAATGTAAATCTTTTTAGAAACAGCACTTTGAAATTTTCTCCTAAAAGATCTTAATCGCATACAAACGGTGGTAATGTGATGTGGATGTTTCTCTAAACGTGTCCGTAGACGGGATTAGTTTGACATGGGACTCGCGGATCTACACGTGTTACTTAAGCTGTTCATACATGTATGTACATACATGTATATACAACCTAAACTCCACATGCCATGTTAACATTCACTATGGGACTTAAAACAAACTTTAAAGGCATGTTTTATACATATATACATATTTTCCGAATCCATGTCAATCAATAACAATCGGTAATCGAAGGCACCCTATATCGATCCGTTCTAACTCTGTATAAGTGTGTGGCGTCTCTGTCTCTGGTGTAGTTTCGGTGGTAAATTGCTCCGTAGCCCGCACTTGCTGAATGTAAGTCGCCGAGGCGATGTTTATTCGATCCGCTCTGTTCGCTATTAATGGATAAATTACTTCTATACAAAGCAATGCAGTCTTGCAAAGTCCCTCATTAAGGTCTTGCAAATATATCAAATGCCATCAGGAAGCAGTGTTACCGAAATTATTAATTATTTAACGTTTATTTGAAACGTGTGAAATATGACCAGCAGCCGCCCGTGGCTCGATCGCAGCCTTTACTGTTAACGGCCGTTAATAGTTAGCTGTGATTATCGATCCGCTCTCATACACTGTTACATTCACTTTATCATATAATCTGAATACATTACCTTTAAAATTAACTTCATTCTACTTAAAATACTGCTTATATGACCTTATACGAGTTGAAGTTCATATAAAGTAATTAATTAGAGATGTGTGTGTAATATTATATTATGGCCTTTTTTTGTAATATTAATAATAATCGCTATACATACATATGTTTCATCTTTCATAACGAGTGTCATCTCGTGTTATTCTTTTGTGATTTAAGTCGAATCTTTGTCACGCCCTAGACGATGAATTCAGTTAAACATTTGTTCTGTGTAAAAATAAAGAGTCTTAAAATATTTACAGATAAATCTGAGCTCTGAGATGTTACTGTGAGACGTTATATATTTATCAGTTGTTCATAAATATTTTCGTCTTTTATTACATTCGATAAAATACTTGTATGTCTTCAATCAATAGTGAATGTATTCTAACTCGGCGGGTGAGTTTACCAGCCGCTTAATAATAAAAAAGTACTATTATCTCATAGATTCCTATATATTTCGGAGCCTCAATACTTATGGTAAACATAAATAATTTGTTAAAACGGTTCATTCAGGCCCATGAAGTATAATATAACAGAGTGTTTGTAATTTTTCCTAATTGCAAATTAAATGTAATGTAGGAGGTCCTTGCAGCGTGGACCTTCGGTACACAGATAAGGCACGCAGGACAGCCGCTTACCTTCTTCATGACATAAATATACATGAAGCGCTGAGGTTTTGTAATCACAACAATTTTAAGCCAAAATCTGGTTTAAGGTATACTTAACAATTTAACACGTGTCTATAAATGTACAGAGATAACTTAGTGGCTGTTAGTTTCGTTAACTTACTTATTATTTGAGCTTCGGACTCTTCTTAGTTATTATTTTACCAAAACATAATTTAAATGTATTATGTTGAGAGTATCAGGAAGAATCTGTTTTTTGATAGTTAGTATTTTTTATAAATGTTACACAGCGGATTTAGATTTGTAATAAAATATTCATAATTGAAATCTGAAGCATATCACCGCGAATGTATCCAAACTGAATCTTCGTGAAAATGTTTTAAAATGCTAACTTATGAAGTTCTACAAAGTCTCTCGTGTGTTGACGAATGCTGTAAAATAATACGGACTCTTTTTGGCACGAACATTGAGCGTCGATGCCAAAAATGCAATTTTAAAATTCATATTGCTTACTGTTCAACGAATAATTCCTATATTTAGGGAATTCTGATTATGTATACGTTTATTTGAACCAGTTGTAAGTATGTTCGTCACAGTAATATTAAAAATGCTTCATAGATTTCCATTATTTGGTACATGGAGTTGTCCTGGAGGTCGGGAGACTGTCCCTGTACAGTAAACCCATACATTATTTAAAAGGAGACAAACAGCGGTCACGTTTATATAAATGAGTTCAGCTGAGAAATAAAATCGATCTAAAATAACGCTTACACAAAGTCAGACACTACAGTCCCTCGCAGACGAAGCGCTGATTGATCGCCGGGAACCCGGAGCTGACACGCTGTCACAGATACATCGATTGAATACCTAACATTTAATATTATACTCGCCACACTGTTACAATGCGGATTATAGTATATTTTTCTTAACATATAATGTTTTTATAGTATAGTTGTGTGCCGGCCATAACAACTATAGTAAATCAAGCTCCGGGAAGCGGCGAGCGCCTCCTGACTTCTTAATCTTTCAAAAGGATTTCCTCGAGTGCAGGAAGAATTGTGATATAAGTTGCAACGCATCGCTCTAACACAGACCGAGTTCACCCCAACTTTAAATATATTTGAGTTAACAAAAAATGTGTTTAAACAATTCAGTTGTTGCCGCGGCTACGATGGAGCTGTGAAGCTTCCGTATGTTGAATATTAATCAGGAACGGCTCTGTATTCATACTCGCAATTTTCCATCTACAAACTACGCACGAAGCGTTTGACGTTTCTCATTCAATCACCTACATTAATACTATAATGTGCGACAATTTATGAATGACAAGCTATAAAGTCTCTGTGTAACGTGACGATTAAAACTCAGAACAAGCACATAGTACTTTAATAAATATGTTTGTGTAACTCGGCCTTATTTGTATACTAAAATTAATTCTTTTGATAGCTTCCATTGACTTATTTTGCACATGGTGTTGTTATTAATTTAAATGTATGCTGTGTAACTTTACAATCAGTCAAAAGTAACAGTAACCAAACCATTATCAAAAGTATTTTCCCTAAATTAATGTTGAAGCGGTCCGTGTGTGTATCGATACACATTCAGTTATATTTAAGTACAATTTATTAATCATAATTGTAATAAGCCGCCTCTCAATATTACGAAGCTGTTACGTCAAAGACACCCTCACAAAGGGGGTCGAACACCCTCAGGGTTCAAGAGGGTCGCGCGGGCTCTATAAAGTATAAGGCTTTCGATTTCCAAATAACGGATCTGCCAACAATCAGCTGACACGTGTCATTTGTCCATTGAATATATTTACTCCTATAGGAATATATACATGCAGATAAGACCGACTATTTAACGAGTATCTTCTTTTACTTGTCCGACTTCACTGAAGCCTATTACTAAGAGGAATCACACTTTCAGTCTGTATTTTTTCCTTGGATTTTATGAAATCAACAACCAATCACTAGTTAGGAGGATGAGACCATAACACGGTTATACGGGGTTTTAAAGGATGAATGTTAAATTTTAAAATCTGAAGGGGTGTCGATCATATTTGACCTGGACACATCACATACAGGGCGTCATAGGGAAATATACAGGTGACGCTCTCGCAGTGGATTCATGGAAGGCTTCGCTTGTCTCTGTTTATAGAGATCAGTACTCCGTCTGATGTGACGCCGCCAGCTGACAACTCACGACCAAATAATAAACCTTAAGTCCAGGTGACGGGAGCATGTGTCCAATCAGCTTGAACATGAATCAAATCTCACTCAACTGTTTGGGAATACTGGGTTGAGATGATTTGAAGCCGCTCGTGACTTTTGTGGCTGTCCGAGTAAAACTCTGGAAGAATTGACGTATTACGTATAATATTGATATCACGCCAGTGTTTCGAGTGTAACTTGAAAGTCGTCATCACTGTAGTAACGTTGCAAGGCGTGTCTTCCGTATGTTTGTTTATTTTTCAATAGTAAGAGCACTCGGGATTACTCATTCCGTTATTTGTTGAACTATCTCAGCTTGAGTGTTATAACTTCTGAATCCTTTCTATAAGTTAAAGCGACGCCTAAGTTTTCGGTAGCTAACTTAGTGCTCGCAGCTGACTTTAAGAACTTGTTATAATAAAGCAAGTCTCTTTGTTAAAATACTGCTCGTTTCCGAAATGGGAATATAAAATAACGATAAAGTTGACAGTGGCGTAGTATGTTTCGGGTTGTCGTCCATAGCGCCGTCGCTAACGTATGTGCCAATTTCACATCCACTAAATCACCGATGGACTCCATCCAGAATAAATTGCTCGTAAATTGCGTATAACCCGACGAATTGTCGCCCGAATTTGGAATCGGTCTGGGAGTCTATGTGAAAACTGTTCGGCTTCCGCTGGATACATTTTATACAGATTTTAAAGCAAGCAAACATTTACTGTTGTAACGGTTTTATAGATCAGTTTAATATAGAATTTATACGCGCCATGTAACTGGTAAACACCAAATATGATCTTCATAGTATTTTAAGGCTAATAAACTTAACGTCTATATTATAATCCCTGCAGGAACATCAGTCCTAACGAAACCCGAACTTGAGTAGATTCTGTTAGTGATTGGAGTAAACAAAATAATATGTTAATTATTTTACAATATTATATTCGGCGTATTTGAACTGCTTTCAAATGACTCGATACTAACATACATGCTACGTATAAAGAACTTATCATTATAGAGACAGCTGGGAATTGTTACAGCTGGCATTAATTTTGACCTGGATTATATGATAATGAAATAAGGAAAACATAATATCAATCAATACATAGCCACAAACTTTCCTAAATAAACATTTAACATCGTAATCGTTAGTTTTCTTTTGAATATAAAATCACTAATAAACGCATTCCAAATTATTGTCATCCTAAATTCAATAAATTCTGAAACCAATCCAACATTATCATGTATTGCAATTCACACAACAATTATCGACTAATAGATCGACACCATCTGCGATAGTGATGAGCTCGTCGATAAAAAGTTACGGCCATCACTATATCTGTAGATGTTCGTAACGATACAGTAGTGGTTGTTTATTGTTGGTTAGAATTCAGATTATACTACAAGATCATCATGGGCGAAATGAAAAGAAAAATACTTTAACAAATAAAGCCATTGACTTATAATCTAACTTCATTCGATGCGTCCGAATATGTTCTTCCTCTGAAACGGCTTTATTTAATATTCGTGTCACGGGACTGCATATAATCCAATCGTGCCACCTTCCCTATGGTCGGCCAGCTCGTGTTTTCAGTCGCGATTATGTCCAAACATGTATCTGTTAATATCGCTCTTCGTTTGTTAATAGTTTTCACATTAAGGAACCGTTTTCATCTTTTTAATATTCGTTTGACTTACAATATACGTGTACATCAATACAGAGAGTATTCCTACACCTGACTCTCCTAAACTGGTGATATTTTTTCTAAAAATAAATTTAATATAAAGTCTCATCCAATCCCTGGATAATTCTGTATCCCGTAATCCTCATATTTTATAACTCCTTCAAAATATTCCTAACATTACATTTTATTTTCGAGTAATCGCTTCGTGCGAGTCGGTACGGTATATTGTGCTTGTAATCCGCGAAACGAATGTCGTTTTAAAATTAATAAAAGAGTATTAACATAAAAAGATAATTTGAGTCATTTGTAACATAATATTTCGTTCCGCAAAACAAAAGATTAAAACATCGGTTCCGCTTTGTGATAGTTTCGTGATGGGAATGCTTTTTACGAAGTAACGTAATGAATTATGACGAGCGAGCGCAGATTACAAAAAATAGTTAGTAAATAAATAATCGATAAACATTAAATACTATTATTAATAATTTAAACGCCCGCAACTACCCATAGTAAAAAAACAATTAAGAAACAAAGCAGAGCTACATTAACAAAACTTTACAGCTATTATTATTCAAAGTTATGAAGAACTCGTATCTACATATATGTATATTACTAATAACAAGATAATTTTGAACATCCATTAGATTTAGGAAACGTTTTTCAGTGTTTCAGAATATCCGTAGACAAATAATAACTCAAAGCTTCCGCTCAAAGTTACCACTTAGAACGCCTGATGAGTCGCAGCGAGCAAAGACACGGACGGACGCTGACGGATCCTATTAACAAAGGCGTTCACAATAACATCTTTAAGTTGCTGTTTATATTTGATAAACATGTACCAAAGTGAATACTGCATTAAATATACAATGAATCTTTTGAGAGTGTGAGTGACTTTATTGCATGTTAATTTCTCTTATATAATTTTTCCAGTAAACCTTTTCCGTATTTTCCCGTATAACTTTTATTAAACTTGATCAGTTCCAAGCGACTATTTTATTTCTTTTAATAACAACATAAACTGTACAAAGCGAGTACTTTTTAAGTCCAAAGGATATAACACGGTGAGGTGATCTTTTTAACCTATTTCCATGTAAATATAAAGCGCTGAGAAGGCTTTGACAGTCGTGAGTGGGGTCAAATGGTCATTGCAATTTTTCGCTCTCATTCAATTCGTATGTCATATATTGAAGAGTTTTCCTAGCTTTTGAAGTTTGTGAAAGTATTTGACTTTACATAACAGAGAATAAGGCTGGACGCAAACAGATGATACTATTTTTAAAACGCTTTTAATGTTCGCTTCTTACGGTACGAACATTAGTGTCTCTCGTGTATATGTACATGTAAACTATCTATGTAGTCTCAGCGAGCTCTGTTTCATGCAGATAGTTATTATATGTAACCTTACACGGACTCTATAAATGTTTTGATTCATCAACATCATCGACTTTACAGTCATTTGAGAAGTTGAACTATTACAACTCGTGTATTAGTTTTATAATATGACAACCTTTCCTGAAACTGCCTTGCCTATAGTACAAGAAGTTCTCTCGCATTGACTGCTACTAGGTTTCGTGAAGTTCTTGCGAAGCCGTCACGGAGTTCACGATTTTCATCAGAATTCATGAGTCCGTGTCTGTAAAGTGTCCGAGCATCCGATCACACGGATATCAATTACGTAAGTGATTTGCCAAATTCCAGGACATTTGATTAAACAGCTGATAATCAAATTAGAGTGATCAGCTCTTATCGGAGGTCGGCTCTCATTACTGAGGTTAATTTAAACTAATGCAGCTTGACTTACGACACGAGCCATTAATTACGTTTAATGTGACTATTATTGTTACATTTATTAGCATAACATCGCGGTCCGCTTGTCCTCAGCATACGACTCTTGTCTTGTTCTCGAGTTACGCTAAGTGAAAGTCTGAAGATGCACGTCTAAGATGATGTCTGTATTTATATACATTTTATATAGTTTGTGAAATAAATCGGAAATTAAAATCGGTTTGAGAATCGTATACTCGTATGTATGTCCCGAGACGCGACACTAAACACCAATTTTTTAATAAAGTTGTCATTGCGCTTGTACCGACCACACTCGAGATCAAACGACGCGTGTATAGTCATTCGATGCTATAAATATAATAATGACGGAAACCAATGATGTTAACGATTTAATGATGGAAGTAATGATTGTAATGAATCATTAAAATAGAGTCGCTCGACTGAACAAGGAGCGCATAGAGTTAAATACACTGAGTGTTACGACAAACGGATAGACAAAAGGACATGCCGTATTAATAACAGTTCCGGAGGACAATTAATTTTATTAATGTTTATATCTTATATAAATGAAAGGAATATATATATATAAAGAATGTAATATTTTTATTAGGTATTTTTTTCCCCAATAGTCATAATCAAGGTTCATCTGTTCTAGCTGTACATATTAAGTAAATGGGAATGTCTCGCTGCGAGGCGAGCACATCTCTCCGTTTCTCCCGAACACATTCTAAGTGATATCGTCAGCGTCCCTTTGATGTGTTCTCGGCTTGTTTCAGCCGCTATCTCGCTTGTTCTTCTAATTATATGTTTATAAGAGTTTCGGGCATACGAATAAAAAATTCTAGGGCGGGCATATATAATACGAAGGTTGTATACTATATTAGTGTAATATGCTGAAATAATGACAGAAGTATTTTAAACTAATAATACTTGGATGTCGATCAGCGTCTGTATATTGTGGGTTCAGTAGTTATTCATTATATTTGATATTTACATATAAAGGAAAATATTGAAAGCACTTGAATACTTTACAGTGTTATATACATGTATTCTAGTACATAGCGTGTATTGGTCTGTGTGCTGCAATGTGTGTGTGTGTGTGTGTGTACATTGAAAGTCGACAGATGAGAACAGTTCACATCTCTCACGCGGGAGAAGCTGCAGCACAGAAATGATAACAGATTTAAATTATATTCATTAAGTATTTGTGATAAATAATTTCCAGTTACAACTTTTAACGTCGGAAAATATATCGTAGAAGATTTTCTTTCAACTGATGAAACGTTAATTTAGTTAATTTTCCCATACATTAGTTATATAGTGTAAAAAACTTTAACATGTCTCATATGAAACCTTCCCGCTACGTCTCGTGGCTGGAACCGGACGGTAAATAGGAAATAGCTGGGAAGTGGATGGAAATAAGAACTAAACGCTGCGAAGACTGATTTGTTTTATTGTTCACTCGAACAACCCAAATTGTGGCACTCTGCAGTTTACGGCTTTATATCAACGACTTAAATCTCACTCACTCAGGGCTGTATATAGATTTTATTTGCTGCTGGTTACACTCTCATCGAATGGACTGCTGGCTTGCTAATAAGTTTTCAAAACATTTTACATGTCGCCGTGTCACAAACACTACTCTGATTGTAACGTGTCAAAGTATATTCTATGGCAATAAATGGATCGCCTGCTGGAATGCCATTAGAAATGTATGTGGTCACTGTTAACAATTATTAGAAGAATCGTGTGTTCTCTCCATTTACGAGTAAATATAACGATGACAGAATTTTCTTCTCTTTTCCGGTTGTATTCATTGTGTGGAATATAATTTTCCGAATCCTGCATATTAAAATCTAAAATATATATTCCCCCTTGATCTCAGACAGCACACAGTTCGCGTCATTAACTGTCAACCTCTGTGCCCTGCATGTGTTATAAAGTAAATTTATTTTTGCTTTTCTTGTTCTATTGAATCTAATGATATTTTAAAATTAACAAAAAAATATATAAGTCAAATATAAAGGAATTAGAAGCATCAGAACGTTTTCTTTGTAGGATATACTTTCGGCTCATTTGTATTCAGGTCAATCTCACTGAAGATTTTTGTAATCTTATTTTGTTTATCCAACATTTTAAGAACATGATTCATTTAATCTTATTATCTTTGTCGTTTCATTTTTAACAGTTCTCGTCCTATTGTTCCAGGTACACATATAAGATTCAGAATCCTTGCGGCCGGGGACTGGGACACGTAGCGTTTATATATCCGCCATTCATTATTGTCGTGATAACATAATTTGCAACTGAATGTTAGTCCACATACACGTTATATTGAAAGGTTTAAATTGGTCCACACAGCATTCGCGCGGGCTAGCTCGACTCCACTTAACTGAGAAACTAAAACAGTAATCTCGTATTTTATTTCTCATACAAACGCCGCCTGCGATTTATCGTAGAACTTACTGACTTCAGTTCGCTCTTAATAGCTGGTGCTCGCTTTACCGATTCTGTATAAATTAATTAAAAGCCTGAAAGTATAAATACAAAATAAACACAAGTTCAATGACGTCACGAGCTACACCTAAATGTTGCATGTTTAATGAATGTTCTGTGATCAGTAGTGTGAAGACTGACCGGTCAGTGAGTTGTGATGAAAGCCGATAATAGTAGGGATGGTATCCGAGACACTATAACCCAGTGCGGGCACACAGGACGGTACAGAACCGGAGTACACACGTGAAGCGACTAGACACGTTCAGATGTCTTACATGTCAGGAGATAGCGTTCCTGGTCTAAAGAGATTATTCGTCTCGGACGTTTGGCTGAATGTTGACGAAAAAACAAATCGTAGAAAGACGACAAAGATAAAGTAGTAGTAAGCGTATTCAAGAGTTTTATGTTAGCATTAATGTTTGAACATAAAAAATGCTTACAATGGAAATTAATCATTTAATAGAAAAATATAAGCAATTTATAAAATGTTCATATCCTGCTAAATTCACGAGGTCAATGTCCTGTCCGTATATTATTTGCTACGTCTACTGTGTCATCTATTCCTAGCAGTATCCGTAACTCGTTTAGGATATTCGATTCAAAGGCTACAATTGTAACGTAACACTGATATAGATCACTAGAAATAACAGTTACAGTTGTTTTAAAATCAATATTTTTCTGTTTTATGTTAGTTTTAATGTTCCTCTCTATGTCTGTCAGTCAAATATACGATATCTACTTCATTTTAATACAAAAACCATTGTTCTATTACGCCATAGTGAATCGGTTCCAGTGTCTGTATGTCTGTGTCGTTTTAACTATAAACGGGCAATCACAAGTCGACTGTCCGACGGAAATTCGAAGCCTTACTGAATCACAGCCGGTCCGTCGATCACTCTTATACATTATTAATACAGGATTTGATTTATTTATGTTCTCAAAAATCATCTCATCTATTACTATTTACTCTTAACATAATAATGTAAAGAATAATATTTATCGTGTTTATTCTTTGAATATTACACTACATTTGAGAGTGTATTTATTTTGTTGAATAGTAAATAAAGACGTCTGTATATAAATAGGTCTTGTTATAAATATCTTTATAATGATCCGAGTAAAAACTCTGCTCGGTCTGAGAGGTAATAGAACAAAGAAACTTTTCCATCTGTAATATTAGTTGGTATTATGAAGTTCCTTCTCCGGGAGGAGGTCCTAATTCATCGGCTCGCAAACTTTGTATTGATCAGAATCACAACTCCTCTGACTTCTGTCTCGGAGTCTGTTGACGCTCTAAGTTCAGATATCTGAGATAATATTATAGATATCAGCAAATAATTCGAAAGCTGAGCTATTTCCTTCAAATACTTTTCTTTAAGTCCAATATTTAAGAGTTGTCTTGATGCTTTGATGACATTATTAGAATCGTTCCTTAGCACTTCAAATCACATTTTTAGTATTTATTGGAGGTCATAATTTTATTGTATTATTCAATTGCCAAAACCTGAATTTACAAACACACACACACAAACTTTCATATTTATAAGGATATGAAAGATTCTATGGATTAAATAATTTAATATCAAAGATGACAGAACAGTGATATATGAATGTTGTGAACACGTTTAACCTTAGTAATGTATTCGTATGTCCTACTTATAGTCAGAGTATTACACTCTACACGACCCACACGAAGTCACATTAAAGTCTAATTATTGATTTTCAAATGACTTAAAAAAACTTTGTCATAGCATCTTGGCCGTCGTATTTATTTTTATCTACAATAGCTAGAAGACTAGAAAAAAATCTTCGTAACTCACTCCAGTGACATATATAAATGCTTTGCGAATTCAAATAATATCGAATAAAGATAATAAATGTACATCATATTCAGTGTAAACTAGAAGCAGTCCATCAAGACATCGTAATATTAAAGTGGACTCCGTCGCAAATGTTCCGTGAATAAACGATCTCCGTATTTTTCATCACGAGATTCCATTAATTCAACATCCCCCAAACCGGATTTCTTCATTTCCGAGCCACCCTAAGCAACTTTACTAGACTTTGTACTTTCTATCTAAACTGGAAATTGACTCGACTTAAAAAAACCGGGGTACAGTTTGGGACTAAGCTGTATCGTCTGTTAAGTGATTCCACTCCTTCCTTTAATAAGCTTCCAATATTCTAATGGAATACACAATTTGCAGTAAGCGATATAAATTCTCCAGAAGCTGCTTTTTAAATGGCTGCTTTGAAATATTCAATTGTATATAAATAGGGTAAAAATAATTTATGTACGTAGTTAAGAAAAAAAAATTCTTCAAGTGAACAAATTTTTCTACTGAGACTGAATATGAATGCGAGAAGCTGAACACTGGCGTAATGGCCGAAAATCTATTGCTTCATTTCAAAACCGTTTTGAGCTCGATTAAATCAGAATCATCCGGAAAAATCCGCTCTTAACCAGATTCCTCCTGAGGGAGCATTCACCCCTTTATCTGGTATATGCGAAGCAAATTTCCTCTCAGTTATTACGGACCTAGCCACCGGTTGTATAAAAATGGAATGGGTCAGAAGATATGAAACTTTGCTTGCTTATTTAAATAAAACGATATGTTTTTATTTTAGTATAAATGCAATTCGTTTGATAAAACACTATCTCACTAACATACAATAGTCGGTATCTTTGAAAATTACTTTCGCGACCTTTTATACAAACGTTTAGAATTACATTTAAATGACAAATTAAACATTTACAGTAGGGAAAAAAACTATCATTTCAAGTCATAAGAAACGAAATAAAACAACTATCAGGAGGGTAGTTAATTAACCGTCTTCCAAAGCACAAATAGAAATGTTTCTGTGTAATTATGCAGTGCTGGAGACTGGCCAGATATTGTTAAAATTCATGATTGCTTTAAGGTTTTGTGATTCAATTAGGTTCGGCCTGGATGTAGTCCTAGTTGGAGGTGAAATATTTAAGTACTTAATGTGCTATCATTTTGTCGTTCACATACAACAAAAACTTAAATTAACTTGTCTGTCCTACTTGAAGTTACTGATCATTAATCATTTTATTAATTAAGTTAGAAAAATAGCAGTAGGTTACAACAATCACCAACAATAAGGCGAATCAACTCTATTTAAATATTGATTACATCATTTTCTTTTCCTCTTTACTATTTTTGAAATAGTTTAGATTGTATAAATGATTAATATTATTATAATTGTCTTACAGCAACTCGTAAGTCATTAATAACTTTCTCGTAATTCTCGCAATATTTCCGTCAAGGGTCGTTCTTCGATCATTACTCCGGACTAAATCCCTACAATAAGAAATTAATCCTTGGTAGGAGGGATTACAGCATCAAATTCATTTCTTACCGAATCCCACGAGCCGTGAAATCTGTTTATGTTTGGATGCGCTAATGTTTCATTCCCCCAAATCGAAATCACTTTACTCCTGTTCTGCCAACTTTAATTTATCATCCTTACTGAAGGTATCCTTATTTGATTACAACTACAGTTTCAAGGCCTATCCATAATATTTAATACATTATACTTTTGATTTTACTAACTTATCTTTCGATCCGGATATATATTTTGATATGATTTTTTCCTTTTTTTCTTTTCCACTGTTAATGTTATATTATCAAAGGCCTTAATTTTGGCGATTTGCGTCTAATTGCTGATTTTCTAATTAATCACTGGGGAGTATTTGATTAATAGGCGTCTGATGGAAGGCCGGGGTGGCGATGATTTAATGATTCTATCGGAAGGTTTAAGGTGTCCTAATTTAAAGGGTACCTTAATAAACAAGCAAACTGTTTGTAAGCTGCTCAGATTACGCGACCTAATATCAAAGCTAAAGTTTTCATTCATGGCTTTAGTTCTTATTAGTGATTTCTATAATTTAAACGTCATTAAACAATTAATGTCGTGTTATAGAATTCAATTATTATTTTTTTCTTTTTACGGCTACTAAATAACGGTGAAACATCTTTTTCAAAATTTCCTTTTATGTCTCCTAAACGATATTTATATAACTTAGGACTTTTTCACATTTTGGGCACATTTTAAGCGACTTTAAAACAAGGGATACTGCATTCCTCCTGTTTCGCGGTTCATGCTCCATTGACACTTCTCGACAACAGTGAAGCAAAAAGTTTAACACGTGCTTGGTAAATAGTTATAAATGAAAACCGCAAATTGTGAAGAACGGAAGAGAACGCAGAAAATGTTTAAGCGGGTATAATTTAAAGTAAACAATCAGAATCAGTGATCTCAAAATGGAGATGGCGGCCCGAGGCAGCTGATAGGAGCATCGAAGAGTGGAAGCTGCAAAGGAGTTCACAAGGGCTTCGGCCTCGGAACAGCTCGGGGACATGGCCCGGCCGCCCTCGCTCGGGGGCGGCCTGGCCTCTAGAGAAGTTCGTCACTGAAGGCCTGTGTCATCGATGTGGTGGTGATTACAGTTACAAAGGTGCTCTTAAAGTGAACGTTGACAGTTCGGAGTATACGGGTTACAAGTATTTCTATAACAAGCCTGGCTATCGAGTGAGGGCCAGGTCCTACGAAGACGCCAGGTTCATTCATATCAATTTCCTCCTGCTGGCTGAGATGAAACATTTTGAATCGGTGAGTTTTTTGAGATTATCAATTATAAATCTAGCCATTGACCATATCTCCTGCTGTTCGTGCGACATTTAGAGCATATCAAAAACAAGCAAGGTGGTAAGTTTTTGCTGTGATCACTTGACTCACCAGAACCGTGTGATACGCCCATAATTTGACCTCGGCTGGATCTGCGGAGACTTGATTTATTCAATTATAAAAGTTAATCGAAACTTACTTAACCCTCTACGATACCAGTACACACCGTTAATAATGGATATGGGCATTGATAAATTAGTTTGCTCAGCGCAAACAGGGTTAAAGCTGACGAGTGAGCCAGGCTCGCTGCGTCCCTCTACACTGATATTACGATGTTTTTACGAGATAGCGCGAGCAAACAGCATTAATACAGCCTCCGGGAGGACCGTGATCGAGGACTCACCACACACCACTAGAGACGGTTTTATAATGCTTCAAATATCGCATTTATATTTTTAAACTCAATAATTTTTGCTGCCGACGAATAATATTAATCTATCATATGTTAAAAACTGTTTAAAGACGGGTGGGTGTCATCGGTAATTTCTCTTTCACAATATTTCCAACAATACTGAACATCCTTAACAAAGGTCGGAGGTCGACTCCCTTTTGATACAATCTTTTTCAGGGGTTGAACATTAAGATATAGATATCACATATGATGTGGAATATTTAACATATTCCTTGCTATATGCCCTAGTATATCAGTTATCTATGAAATAAATAAATATTGATGAAATACTTACTAATACTCGACATTGAAATGTGATCGTTTCTTTATCACGTGTTATATTTAAGACACTGTACGCGTCCGCTTATTTTCGTGTCGTAATTAATGGACCCTATAATATATTGTTTCGTGTATGACTCATTATTATTGACACTCTGGTCATTCATCTTAAACGTCCCTTAAGAAAGATTTATTACCCGCTACCTGACCGTGTATTAAACTTCCACAGGTCAGATCACACGATGACAAACATTTTTATACAATGAATTCTAGTTAAATCACGGAGACGAAATGAAAACCTAAAAAATTCCATAAATTTAACATAGGGAGTTCTTAATTGTAAAGGAAACAGCGCAAGCCATGTCCGCTCTATTCTTAGCCAGTACTTTGAAGGTTTGATGATTCATCTCCCTTATCTAACAGGAACGTTGTAACGGATCTTTTATTGACCAACTTCAGGGCGTTTCTTTGTGTTTTCTATATTAATATACCCACGTTTGTATTTTTGCTTCTAAAAACACTCTCAAACTCTAAGATTTTCATCTCACTTTTGATTCAAAATGGGTCATATCATATTACAGTTTGTAAATCTGTTTGTGTTTTACAATTTAGTTACAAACAAAGCATCGAATAATTTAGACTGGCATTGTATGTTGAAGTGCCTCTCTAACAAGACACTATTTGTTCCATAAATCGCTAAGATGTAAGAGCTCCATAATAAACATCAAAATTCAGAATGACTTATCTGTTTGTATATAAAGTATATTACATGTAAGCACACTTACTTACATAAGAGATGAAAAAATGTTACAGTGACGCAGCTGTATGAGCTTCGACTAGACTTTCAGTGAATAACAGGCCAGTTTGAAGGACAAATACTTAGTGTATTTGGAAATTAAGCTTCTACCCAATAAACATAATTTACTAACGGCCGGTATATGTAACCATAATTAATAAGAAAGATAGATGTAAGAAAAAGAACGGTCTATGGAAGACCTGGTCAAAGGCCAGTTTTGTAAAGTTATTTAATATTATGTACACGGACGGAGGAGGGTGTGAGGGTGACAGTGAGGGGGTGAGGGGTGTGGGTGTGGGTGTGGGTGTACCCAGGTGTGCGTTATGCCAGGTATCGTTAAATTGACGCCAGGCTTAAGGACTCGCGGCTTTCTAGTTGTCAGTTTAATGTGGTGTTGTTACATCGTAATTGCTGCCTTATCTCTTTGTAATAGAGTACATTGTCTCATATTATTTAGACGTTGAATAGACAGTTCCGTTGTTTGTTCGTGCAATAAATAAGGTTCAATATTCCGCAGGCACTTTGCATCCTACCACTGTAACTGTTATTAATGACTTGTTTCATTAAATTTGTTTAATATGATACTCAGATTATTTTTGTAAAAATATTATTAAATTTATATTCTTTATTACATACACAGCTGAAAATAAAACTAAGTCATAACAGTTTTCTTCGTAACGGATAAAAATTATATATATATTCCGTTTGTGTTGAAATATTGTGAATATTAAATTGCATACAACATAACAAAGACCAGCAGTCCCTGTGTTTGACTTAGTAACAGTTACTAGTTCCAGAGACGCGGTGTTTGTTTTCGGGTTTGTTGTAATACACGAACGACTGCTACCCTTCAGGTGTTGTGGTTAACTTTACCGTTCCATCTCTTACATATGGACGTTGGCAAACTACTATTCAGTTTAAAATATTATATCAGTAAAATATCTGACGCTTATTATAAATCAAATTGTTTCAAAACTATTATTTCTACGTTGTACTTATAATTTATTTGATCGTTGTTTTCAAAGGATTCTTTAAAGTAAATGTAAGTCGTGAAATTTTAGGAACGATAATGACAATTTTGTGAAATCATATTAAGGGATAATATATGCTAATCACAGTCGGATAAGACTGGCATAAGTGAACGCGCTGAATATTCGGCAACCGCGGAGCGAATCGCTAATGAACCGTATTAAACCGGTTAACCGAACTGAAAACCGGACATAGCACGTACCAGCGGCGGCACAAATCATATTCCACTGTCACGGCTGACATTTTTCAACCGATTTAATATGGGTGACGTACGTGCTTAGGGCTGTGTTCCTTTTATTATATCTTTTTACTAATTTATTAATATTTACTATTGTGACATTGTTAAATTTTTTCCGTCCATCTCTCGCATGTCATATAACCGTTAGGCGGGCAGTAGTAGTAAAGGGAAAGCCGCTTAAAAAGTTTAGCTCTGCGCGCTTCTGCTGATGGTAAAGGATTTTCATTCTCGTTCATTCGATGTTCCTTTATTAGTTTAAATAATGCTGTGTAGTTTGTAAGATGCGACTTTCATATCACTTTACAAACGTTTACTATATAATGCGAGCTCCAATACGTGGATCGATAAAAACGAGTATATTTAGTTGAATGTTTCTGCTATTGATTGTTCACTTACCAGTTATTTTAGATCGGACGTTGTTGTGAAAATTTTGCACTTAAACGGCTACAATCATAAGAAGTTTTCATTTGCATATGTAATTTTCGTAAAGTCACTCAATGATATAAGAACTCACACATCAATGTTTAATTAGTCCAGTTTTATTTTATTTTTCATTATCAGGCTTATTAAAGAACGCTAGAATTGCAAAAGTCTAACTGTGGGCAAAAGCTTGAGGGACTAAATAAACTCGAACACAAATCAAACTGAAAAAATAACCTAAAATAACATTACCTAACCCGACAGCAAAAAAATTCTGAAAGTGAATAAATCAAGTCGCAAACGACTGAAAACCGGATCAAGGCGGTAATCCTTACGCTGGTAACCGGTTGTAACAGGATTTAACTGGATATAACCGGCCCGGGCACCTGCGATAACGACCTGGGAGTAGGGTGGCCAGACCTAACTCGATTTGGTGATGGACTCAAAATGGCTGAGAAAGCAATTTGATACTAGACTGCGGTGTCAGACTGTGTCAGACTAAATTTACTTCGAAAGTTCCAATGGCCTTTCTTAAACTTTATTTTGAGAGATTTCTTTTTTGTATTCTTACGACATCACCAAAGATTGTCGCTATTTTGATTTTTATATTGATAGCGTTAGTGTGTACCAAAAAATTCTGAAATATTTTGTTATTGGGACATTAATTCGCATACAAAACTTACATATTAACATTCACAATGGCATAGAAGACAAACAAAAGTTCCAACCACAGGAAAACTAAGTTTAAGAAGTTTTTGCGCAGTCTAAACCATATCGAGTCAGTGTCCCTGTAGGAAGTGTCATTTGGTATCCCTATCCTCACAGACGAGTTAGTTCCCCAACTTGCTCATTCACTGATACCAACTATCTTTGGTTTGTAAGAAATTTATGTAGCACAAGATTTGACTTCTTTTCAATTCGTTTTGTGCTATTTTTACTTGTCAACAAACTCAACGTAATACTTTTAGAGTTTACATCTCTATATTTATAAAGGACAAACCGTTTTTTCTTGGTTTCATAAAGTTTGTGACTGTTAAAACTTTGGTTGACAATTATTACAAAAAGAAAAATTAACCTCTCGTCAGAAAACTGATATAAAATAAATATTACAAATTGTTCTAAATACAGAAAGAAAACCAGACGTTCATAAATTTGTGCCAATATATAATTAGTATTAAAAATATTTCATACAATTTGAAACAATAAATAGATCTTGAATAAAATAAAGCCCGCATCGTAAGTGCCTACGTGGGCTCGATAAATCAATGGACATATTTGAATTTCAAAGTAATTCAATACAATTCACAGGCACTTAATATTCTGAAGAGTATCTTCAAAGCTTCGTGTATCTGGTGACCGGCTGTATTGTTGTAACCGGTTAAAAGAATACAACCGGATATTTAATGCAAACAAATATATATCTGATGATAATATCATTCGTGATTTATTGATTACACGTTTATTGAAACGGAATATTGGATTTGATACAGAGAAGTACATATTCTAAAGATGTATCTGTCTTGTGGTAGGATTAGTTTTAATTCTTGTATATGTAATAAAACATCTATAGTATTAAATTATATAAGAACGTATTTCCTATTTGCTGAGCGTCTTGCTTCTCGCGACACGCCTAACCTGCGGCGAACGTGATATTGGTTTAAACTGCTTCCAACATGTTTAATTCGGTTGTAACCGGTTCTGTTGCATGCAGATATTATAATAATATGATATTTGAATATTTAGCTGCTTGCAAATATGATAACATTTCAATAAGTTTCTTTATATTATTGTTTTCGTAAGCACCGGTTGCAATATTACTATTGAAATTTTAATTTCCAAGTCATATTATAAAGGTCTTCAATTACTTCTATCGCTAACACCGAATGGCTTTCACTGTGATTATGCTGTAAATGCTTAAACTATTTTTATAGTCACCGTGACGACTCTAGACTGTAATCATGACATTATTTACTATTCAATGTTTTATTACATAATCGTTTTTGTAATTACGACTCTGTGCTAGTTAGTACATGTAGAGAGCATTTTTCTCTCTAATGTGATGTTTTTGTTTCAAAGTCACTAATTACTCGAATCTGAACAAATATCTTTTCTACTTCATTAATCCAGTCATCATGAAGTTACATTTAGTTTAATTTCGCTCGCATCTTCATTTACTCGCTCGTTCATCTTACTCTCTGTCAATCTTGCCTGAGAACTTAATCTCTTTAATGTTTTTTCTTCGTCTGTGATTCAAGAACACAAATCTTTTGAAGTCAAATTTATTAATGTTATTGGTAGCTAATATAATTAGTTTAGTCACCAATCGTTTTTTATAACCGAATATTTTTGAACTGGTTATTAATATGGGGTTTATATAATCATATTTTTAACCTGTTGTATCCGTAGCCACACTCACCGTTGTTATTGACGCCTCGCTTCATTTATCAAACGTATGACACGCCACTGTGTCAGTCAAATTTATATACAACCGTTTGTTGTGAAGGAATAATACTAGTAGTAGGTATATTAACATAGGTATTTATAGGCATACCAATGAAAGCCTTTTTCCAGATAAGGCAACATTTTTCTAATAATGAATCCCTTCGCATTTTTTTGTGTGGCCGTTTGGCACTCAATTATTCTTTAAGTTGGCAGATTATTCTTGAAGTTCTCTCTAGACGGTGGACAGCCTCACAAAAGTGTTTTCGGAAATAAAGATGTGCTGGCATGACCTAACCTGCTAGGTCGATCCGTTTTTTCGGTTGATACACTACGTATATATAAGTAATTGATTTCTTAATATCTCTTATTGATGAATTGTCGACTTATGTCATGGCAAGTATGTATCAGAATCTTTTGTTAACTCAATATTAATATAATTGAGGTTGAGCTGAACGGTCTACGTTGAATTTTTAAACGATGTTTGGTCACTTACCAGAGTCGTAGTCTCGGGACCTCTCCAGGAAACTTAAAGAGTTATGTTACTTTAGAATTTTAGTTTCGAAGGTCTTTACAAATACTGTTTCACACAAATATTGCTGAGCTCTAGACCAGTTGCATTTAAATAAAACTTTATTTTTCATATTACCTCCAGCAAGTTTTATTTACTATTTTTAACCTCGCGTAGGGAGAGCTCAAGTCGCGATTACCGCGTTCTACTTGCATCCAGAGCAATACGGGGGAAAATTAAGAAATCGCTGGCGTTAGATGACAAATAACAAGACTAACTGACAGACAGATTCATCTACTCTCCCCACTAACATAGTTACTGAAACGTAATGGAAACGTCGGATTCAAAATAAAAAAAGGAAAAATAAACTGACTTGATCCGAAAGGATAGTTTTATTTACAGCATGATCTGCGAACGTTAAACTTGTATACAAAAGACGATTACGTGTTTATAGTAAAAAGTATAAGTATTCTCTTTTACAAGTAGATCATTTGTCAATAATCTGCCTTAAGAGCGGTTCCTTTAAAGACATTAATTGTGATCGGAGCGCTTTTAATGTTTCGTTTGTCCACCGGGTATTACACTATCTCCAGCACCCTTCTTTGTTCATTTATGATCACCCCACTAAATGTGATTCGCTAATAAATATTTTAATATATGGATATTTATAATTGTACAGAAATAATCTGTATATATACCTGACAATCTCTCTTCTTTCGAAGCTTAATAAATAGACAATATATAAATGTAATGCTCAAACTCTTCAAGAGCCATATACATGATAAAACATTTACTACTAAGATGATTTAGGCAACCTTAAATGTCATTTGTTTTTCTGTCAAAGGTTAGACATCAGAAAAGGTAAATTCATTTCCGTCCCTGCCATTCATTCTTCACCGAATTTTCTAGAATCCGTAACGACTCTTCAACGCCACTCTCATGATGTGTTCGTTTAAACTTTAAATTATAGGGAATATTTTTGGTATCAATAAAATTCACTGATCGGAAAATTTAATATCTGTGTAAAACTAGCAAAGCTTTTAATTTGTATCGACGACCGATTTCCACCACGCTTCACGAGCTGATTGTATATTTAATGAATACTTCTCTGTTTTATTACATTGTATTATGGGAACGCATTTTTGTATTCGGTTAATCGGTTCATATCTGCGGTGATTTTCAGTCATTGCTTTACGTTTTCCAATATATCGATTCCCAGCGGTATTTTTTTCCAACCAACTCTCTGTTTAGGTGTTAATATGTGACGACTGAACTGACGTTTATTTAAAGTATTTACTCTGATGGTTACGTTCGGTACAACGTAATTATAATAACGTGACGATCACGTGAACGTAAGCCCCGCTACGTTAAAGATGTCGTGTTATGCCTCCGAGGGTTGAAGGCGTATCATGAATATTAATACTCCAATCGTTATTAGTTTTGTAAAACACACAATCAATATTATAATCGTGACTTTATTACAGCTTCGTCAAACACGTTGATTCTCAACCTATTGAGGTATCGAAAACATTAAGATGAAAGTTGTATTTAAGGTGTTAAGCATATTAGCCCTCGTAAACTTTACAAGAACATCACAAACTGCAAAGTATAACTCGGAGCTGTTTTCAAATTCGAAACAAACAAGTAAATTTATGTCGAATTAAGGGAATCCAAGCAAGCGACCGCTTTGAAAGGGTTCAGTGCTTTAAGTGCTCGGAAACTTTTTAATGGAAAATTACTAATTGCATATTCCGTGTGTTAGTGAAATATATTTTCAGTAATATTTCCGTATCGTTCCTTTAGCCGAGACCAAATTCTCTTGACTACATTAAATTTGAATTCGATAGGTGTTTCGTATTTATATAGTATAAATATTTGCCTCAGTATAACCTGACCGGTGACTTCGTTTGTGACTATAATGTCGCTCCGCTCTCACTGGGAATCATTTAAACATTTCCTGTCTCCTGGGTTTTCGGTGAAGTCCTTTAAGACATCCTTTCGTTGATAGTTGATAGTGGGTATCTTCATGAATCGAGTCGCTCATCCTTCTCCAAATAACAACAATTTGTTTAAGAATCCTCGGCTTTGTGGGGAAGCCTCTTTTCTCTCAAGAGCTGTAATTTATCTTGAATAATGTTATATTTGTTGGGATTTACGAGTAAATTGTTTATTTTTTATATTTACTTTTGTTTGTGGTCACTTCTATGTATGCTTATTTCTAGCCTCACTGAGCGAATCATTATCATTATTGAACATTTTCTCTACATTTTCATTAATCCCTGGATTTCGGTGTTTTCTGACCCCCTATGAATAGTTTTCGTTTAATTTCATCTTTTCTTATTACGTCCGCTCTAGTTTATGTTTAAGTTACATTATTACCGGCAGATAATTCAGTTTAATTTAATAAACTTTTAATTTTATGTAAAACTTAGAAAAAAAAAGGTTTTATTGTCCCATCATTTTTATTTTGCCAAAAACACTTTAAATCAATTTTTAACTACGACCTTTTTGCTTCAGGATTTACAATCAGAGATAGAAACTCATCGCGATGTGTACGCGTCTCTCACGGGGACGGGCCGCCGTCTGCTGGGCTCGCTCTCGTCCCAGGAAGACGCTGTGATGCTGCAGAGAAGACTGGATGAGATGAACCAGAGATGGCATCACCTCAAAGCGAAGAGCATGGCCATCAGGTTAGTTGGTTTCCATTTATATAAAGTTAACTATTATAATACCTCATCTGGTAATGTAATAGACTTCAAAAGTGTCTAGTCTGCATTCGTCCATCCGAATCTGGCGCTTTGACTTATCAATCCATTGAGTTGAACAACGAAAGGTGTAACTAGTACCTGTAATCTGTTTAGTGCGGTACCGAGTGAGTTATCGGTCGCTTAATATCAATTAGAACCGCAGAGTAATTGCCTTAGCCAAGATATGACTGATTGCAGATAACAAACTTAGCTCACTCGTCTGCGGATTTCGTATTAACTCGCACAAAAGACTCCTATCTATATGTTAGACGGCATCGTTCACCTCGACGTGGCAATGTTTTAGATTCATATATCAATTAAAATGTAAATTGTGTTTTGTACAATAAAGCTTTCAGAACACATTTCCAACGTCACTTCTGACATGACGGATCGCGTTTCGGTAAAAGCGTTATCGTTTGTTTTGTAACAAAATGGCGGCTTTATTGACGTCTGTTTGTTATAAAATTTCGTTTAGATTTTTTGTTTTCTAACTTGTTATAATTATAGCGACCGATATTGAACAGTTTTTTTATGACAATGTTATAGAGTCCCGTTCAGAGGAACGAGTATCTGGCGTAAAATGACATAATGAATTTGTAAATTGACAAGTCTATAAGTGTCACGAACAAACGCCTAAAGTGATTCTATTTATAAACGCCAGTCGTCCAAGGTTCAATAAATTGTTAAGTTAATTTACCTGTCACGAAGTAATTTCCATCGGCCATTTTAAGAGACATCTGTTTCAGTTATCGAAAAAGTGAGCGCATTTATATCACAGATTGAAAATTGCCAATAATTCTTTACAGGATTTAATGGAAACTTTTTTTAAATCAGTTAAACTGACTTTGCAATTTATAATCTGTGCATAATTTCAAAATGGAAATGTCACAGATATTGACGTAGTCGGGAGGTATCACGAACAAAAAATGCAAAACATTTATTTGACCAACAATTCCGTTCAAAGGCTTTGTGTGTAAAACCGGCGTGATCCAACCAGGGGCGGCATTCCTCAACGAGTTGTTGCAGAGTTTCCTATAAGGAAATCTTTTGAACATTAAATTGTTATCTTTTCCAAAATAATACATGAATTTCGTCTGCTCTCCAAATAATGGCACCTGGGATGATTAAATTTCAAAAAAACAAATTTATGTGACACATAGAGTGATGGTAACTAGGTTCATTATGAATGTTATATTAAATTATAACACATAAGATGCTCCGCCCTGTGAGGTATGTGAAAGGATTATTGGGATTCAAAGACAAAAAGCATAGGAATATTGGGATCGGGAGAGGAAAGTTCCAGCATCATGAGACTGAACGCAGACGTAATAATCCAATGTTCTGTATCTGGGTGTTAGAGCCCCTCATTTATGCAGTTTTATTGACTACAGCGGATTTTGACTGCCGTGTTATCTCTAGTCTGCACAGAATACATTAAAATAAAATTAAAAGATTCATAATAGTTCAGTCACAATGATCATACCGTGTCTGTCTGCGTGTCTGTGTGTCCTGTTATATATTTTATCAGTAATTGATCAAACATATAAATAGGATGGAATGTTCACAATTCACGATATTATCTTATTGAATGCAAAAAATAACTTAAGGCTTTTCAGGTTTATATGTGCGTTACAATGAAGTTTTGTAAAGTAGATCATAAAATGGCGTTGTCCTTAGAAGGCTGTTACACATTTATATTCAGACGTTAACAGATAAGTGTGAGGTGTGTATTGTGCCCAGGTTATGTTCTTGTTAAACATTTCTTACACATGTTATTTATGTTCGTTCACATGAAGTGCAAGTGTCCTTCCGTCCATTCAACACCTATGATGTAGCCGTTGAATACATTTAACACATGTATCGGGAAGCTAATGTTAATAACGGTACTATAATGTTCTGCGTTTTATAGTTTAGTAAGTGATTATTGTTATGTGAATGTTTTAGCTGCTCCTGTGACCTTATCCTCCTCCGTAGTAATCTTATATTCATACTCAGCGAAGACAGATGTTTAGTGATTTGATAGTGAAATAAAACTGAGATTGCGTCTTTTATTGTCCTTCTTTATGATCTGAACCCCTCCCCCCTCCACTCCACCCCTCCACCCCTCCACTCCCGTGTTTTTATATGTTTCTAGTTACTTCATTGAAATAACGACACATAAATATTTATAAACATGGCGTTTGATAGGTAACGTATTTATTCAAGGGATGAATCAGTCGATGTTTCGCTTATGTCACTAATGGTTTCTATTGAAAACTTAATAATAATGAAAATTGACCAGGATCCATAATTAGATTTCAATAAATAGACACAAGATGTATTGTGAGATTCATTAAGAACATATCGTCGGACAATTTTTTCATGTAATCTAAAATTGTTTTGTCTTTACAAAAGCTATCAAAGTGTTAATTGTGTCACAGTCAGGTCGACGGAAGGCCGCACGCACGCCTCGCGAGCGGCCTGGCTACTTTGGTAATTCTGAATCATAAAAATGAAATTGTTCTCTTGTATCAAACGATTCTGTCATATACATAGTATTTATTGTGAAAATATTCAATAGTGTTAAATACGTTGTGTTCGTTGATTGTACCTTAGTGTATATTATGTATGGATAGTTATATATTAATAATAGTTTTAATGTTTACAATTGACGGTCTCCGCGGCC
>DVQP01000281.1:0-26252 GCA_018231745.1 Danaus eresimus
TTATATTATTCAAGTAGTGTGAAAGTATTATATCTTTAACAGTTAAAATAATACGTAAACATGACAATCAATCATAATTATATATCTTTTATTTAAATACATAAATAGATTTGATCATGACATCAAACAAGTAATAATAAAAGGAAATTAATCTTAGTAATACATAATTGAATATATGTGATTTTTTTGTAATACTTAATGGACGGAGCAAACTTCGCAACTTCAGCGATGGACGATCAGCCGATTAAAGGCTCGTAAACATGAACACATATTTTTAAATCATAACAAATCTCTTAAAGCTTTTACTCCAATTACGTAGCTTAACTTTTCTTTCGTTTATAAATTCCATCACATGAAATTAAACTATAATATACTTTTTATGTATATTCTTTCGTAATGATTATACTTAATTTTTATATATTGAGCTATTTATTAAAGGAAGTAAATTTCACTCCAGTAAAGCGGAAACAAAGGTTTCAATACATTAAGACGTCCTTCAAAGACAAAAAAATGATCTCGAACATTCAAAAAGGGATTACGAGAGACATTAACAATGAGTCTCAAAGCTGTAGGTACCTATTTACTTTTCGTCGGGCTCATGAAGTGGCAGACTCTCCTCACTTACATACATTTCATGAGCTATTACACACCGCCCTGTCGTGCAGACAAGATCTGATATTTACATGGAGCTGTATAATACCCTATATCAAAATTATCATCTTTTAACCGAAATATCTGAAGTTATTATACGAAATTATGAAAAAAATATACGTTTATTTATACATATTGAGCTGTTATTGTGTATTATTTCAATGTAAAGAATACAGTAACTAATAGGATAGTTTAATTAGAAAGAAATCTAAAAAAGTTACCCAAATAGAGTCTATAATATTGAGATGTAAAAGGTATTATCATCTCTAATAGATTACTTCATCCTACAAACTCTCGAGATTTAACCGTGAATTTGTGAAATTATTCGACTGCTTTTGCTAAATTACCTTATAAATGTGTTAGTTGTCATGTTATATTTAATACTTTCAATCAAGAATCAATAGAGTTCATATCAAGCAATCGCTAATTAATCTAGATCTTTGAATATACGATTTCGACGTTAGTATAGTGGAAAATTAAGTGTGGTCTGAAAATATCTGTTACTGCCACATAACTATAAGAAATCGATATTATCGTACTAATTATATATATTTTTTCTCTTTTGCATTTGAGAAATGCGGATAGAGCTCTGTTTTGAATGGCAAGAACTATGTAGGACTTGGTTCTACGATAAGCTTCAATACTTCAGCGTGATTAGGAATTCATTGAAACCCGATTTAGCTACTCGGCGCTCCGTTTTAATGAGGAACCGGCATACAGTCATGTAATAAACATTTATACTCAAATAAATTTTCTTACTAAGAAGATATTTTCGTAATTTCATTTCGATTAATTTTTTAAAAGTCAAATTTTTATGTTTTTTTTTTTTTGGTCGAATTATGTATTTGATATGACGTTTGTGATGCTTACTGTATTCATAACACGTGGCGGTCTTTGAACCCTAAATTGTATCAATAGCACAATTTCCGGTTGGTCATAACAAAACAAACTTCGGTTGCAAAATTGTAACTTGACTGTTGTAAAGTTTATTACCGAGAAATCTAATTTGAGGAACGTTCAGACTTCTAGAACTGTAGTTACTAGGCTGTGAACTTATTTCGGATCGACTATGAGACACGCGCCTGTTGTTTCTTAGTTTTGAGACAACCAAGATCAGATTAGAATTATGTATATATGTTTGTATCGAAAACACATATATTCTCTTTGTAGTACAGAATATAATACTACGATGGTATCTCATGACCTTCAATATAAATTGAGATTAATATCTGTGAATCGTTTTAATCAGATTTAAAATGTAAAGATAATTTACGACATTACGATGATGAGACGTTATCTTGAATACTTAACCCATCCAAAAAATCTCATCATCAATCAATAAAAATCATGAGATGAAATTGCATTTTGTTGTTAATTTCATTTCAGAAATATTAAATAGAAAGAATTATTTGTATTATTTTATACATGCTATTGAAAGGAATAAAAAATATTTTTGTTAAATTGATTAGATTCTTGGATATGGAATGGAAATGAGTCACAAAGTTCTTCGTCTAGTTAGGAAATGAATCTAAATAAGTCAAGACGTAAAGTTGAAATGTAACAAATTTTAAGAATTTTTACTTCTTACATATAAATGACACATTTATTAATACAGGTGCGCATTATAGTAATAAAATTTAAAAACGATTATATACATCAAATCGGTACAGAAGTCGTATTACGACTGTTTAGAAGACAAAAATTCTCATACAAAGAGTATGTTACGGCAATGTACGAGGGATGTTTAACAATTGTACGGGAGAGAGCGCACTGACAAAGCACACTCAGCTGACTAAGTGTGAGTCCACTGAGATCTAGATTAAAAAAAAAAACTGTCTGACAGAGCTTCAAAATCTCGCACGACAACGCTTTTATCTTACTAGGTTACACTTGTTTTTTAAGGTTAAACGATTCAATATCAGGACAATTAAGTATTATCACAGTCTTCCTTTTTATGGACGAGTGATTTACTAGGAGCGTATATATATATTGATGTATTATTTATTTTCAATTCGTTTATAAAACGATATGTAAAATTATTATTGAGAAGTTTTGTTTGTTCTCAGTAATATATTGTTTGATTGCAATAAAACAAGTGCTTCGAGTGAAATACCATAATAATAATTATTAGTACACAATATTTTTCAAATAGGGATTGTTGTGAAAAATATTCTGGTATGTTATTTGGAATTTCTTCGAACACCGAATGTGACTGTTGGAATTTGCTTTGAAGCTTGATGAAAGCTTCACGACATCCTACGTATAGTTTTTGTTTTTACTCATAGATAGGTGTATTGAGCTTTTAATTATTAATTATTTATACTTATAAATACTGTCTAAATTTTTTTTATTGAAACATCGGTGCTTCCTAAAAATGTTTTGGTTTCAAAATTTTATGACCTATAAAGCGTTGGAGATAGAAACAGGAAAAATGATTATATTTTATTTAAAAAATCCCGTCATATCATTTTTTATTATTATTACACTAAGAATGAAGAATTTCTAATAAATAAAAGACGTATTTGATGAAACGGGTTCAAGGAATAATTTTTTATCTACATAATTAACTAAATACTTAAGCTTTGTTTTCTATTTTCATACTGTTTTGTTCGCTTTATTCCTATTTGAATGTTAACGTAAAAATGTACATTTTTATTCACGAACAAAAAAGCGACTTATAAATATGTACTTATTATATACATGTGTGCAAAATAGTTACTGTTTATATCATACAAATAATCCAGGCGTGTTCAATCATTTTCAAAGTAATCAATCATTCAGACCTCAAAACTGCTATGATTCAACTATCTAGTTACTTTTTGTTTTATTTTACCAAAGCCACATAGAGTGAAACATATTTTCGAACTTTAAAAGCGTTATCACCTAAATCAAATACACATTTCACACTATACACTTTAATAACGAGTATTTTAACAATTAGGCCGAGAAAAGTGTTGATACCGTATAACTCATTAATAAAATTTACCTCATGCAGAAGAGTCGTTGTGAAAAGGTACTATAAAAAAATCATACATCAACTTTTAATACTGCACCTCAATTCTGTCTTCGGAATATATTATGCACAGAAATAATTATTTATTATATAGGTTATCAATTTTAACAAGAAAAAATTTCGGTGCTTAAAAATCCTGTAGATAAATTCGAATGAATTGACACAGCATTCGTCTTATTTTGAACCGATCCGAAATAGCTTTCTTTACAAAATCATTTTAGGTTCGCCGGTTGGATTTGTAATTTGAGGTTCTCCGTCTGTATTTATACACTTCCTTTGAGAGATATTTGTAATTAGTATAAAGTAATACAGCCATAGATTAAATTTATTCAGGATTTAAGATTCTCAGATCACTACGTCTTCTTATAACCGTGTTAAGGAAAACTGTGTGTCATTATAATAATATCATGCGTCAACTCGACACTTTATACGTCTCTATAGCCATAGCTATTTTAGATACCATTATATTAGTCGTCAAATATAGTGTCATGTTGCTAGATAACGAAACGACTTATTAGAATAAACATTAGCTCATCAAATTCTCGAGAAATGTACATACGCAAATAAAATACTCTTTATTAAATTTGAAAATAATTATTAAATATATATTTTTAGATAGATTATGCATATTCAAAATTATAACAATCTTTTCGCTGGAAGAGAATACGTGATTATATTTTGTTAATATGAATGTTTACAGTAAGCGATACGCAGTTAAAAGAAAGTGGTCGAGACTGGTAAAGAGGCATTTTGATCCTTTTTTAGTCCCGTAAAACAGTTTTCAGGCAACGTATAACTTCGAAAATAGACTGTATGATTCAAACGGAAGCTTACAAAGCAGGAACTCCATTCTATGGGATTCAAAACAAATAACGTTTAAGTAACATGAAGGATTTTTTTATTACTTAAAGTTTGTGTACCACACATATAATTTGATAGTTTTTATACTAATTTATGTAGATAAAAAGTATACAAAAATCAAATAGCTTTTTTTCTCCGATAATTTTATTTATTGTTTAATTGTTTTCTTCTAGAATACTGTAAAAAAAATTTAATACATTACGAATAAACTAGTTGGGATAATGGAAATATGGTGGTAAAAGTTGTTAATGTAAACGGTTCTAGGTAACGTTTCGTATTTGAAGTCCTATAGTAATATGTATGTTTGTATGTCTTAAATGTAAATTTATGACATGATACTCTGATAACTTTTTGTTTAATTACTTCTTATTGGACGTTTATTTTTAGTAAAGATAAATAAAGCATTTATTTAATATACATAATAAATATATTTGCAGCGAAAACTTATATTATTACCGGGTAAAATTACTTGTTTTCTACGAACTAATCTTCTATCCTGTGAACGTTCCAGCCAATCCTAAAACATCCCCGAACTAACAGAAAGAAAGACATATAAAAAATATACGATGAATCATTTACTTAAAAAATTTTCATATAAACACACAGAAAACATAGAAGAATAAAAGCTATTACGCAACAAAATAATCAATAGTCCGCACAAATGTCTTTTGAATATCTTGTTTATATTTTATTTAGCTTTGTCTAAGATCTTACATAATAACCTGACAAACGCAATCTGACTACTACACGACATAACATAGATCTTGAATAAAATAACGTATCAGCTAGTTCTGTTTGATACGCGAAATGTGTTTTATAATAACATTTACAGAATAAGAAATGTATGACGACTTTTATAGTAGTTAATTTTTTGTCCAACTAAACAAATAATTTATTTTAAATCTACTTCTGAAACATAATCATTTCATATACGACTACAGTTTATTGTCTTAATTATAAGTAGTTAAGTTTATTCGTTGGATGCATATTAATGTTTATATTGTGGTCTAGTTAGTTTGAAGATTTATTGGTCGTTTTAAATGGTATACTTTTTGGGACATGACTTAATCGTTGCATACATAAAATGATGTCAGCGTTATATGTTCCTATAAATGAGTGTGAGTTAACCATTTTATGAACAAACTAACTAAATTTATCGTATGAGTCAGCGTTTGACAGAGTAAGGATTTCGATCGATTGTATAATACAGTATTATGTCAATAATACATAATTTAATGTGATTTTTTGCTCTAAAATAAGTTACAATTGATTTTATGCAAAAGGATTTCTAACTCATGAAATCAGACATACATATCTCGCGTTTCAATAGTGGAGGCAGTTCGTTTAGATGCCTTTCTTTAGCTGCTGTCAAGTGTCAATAAATTGTTGAGATTTACTACTTGTTTTGCACCGTCCTCGATTTCGAGAGTCACATGTCTTCTTTTGCCATAATTTAAATATTTTGTTATGCCTTTACTCGTTGGAATGTATGTCACACGAATACTTTCATGTACTACCACTTATATTTAATATTTACGTAGTGAATTGAATATAATGGATCATGATCAAAGGCAATATGTCTCGCATTTATATTTTATTTTATTCTTTTATAATGTAACGTTAAATATAGGAAATAGTTTTTGTTCTCTTAAGAAAATAATTTACAAGATAATACAAAACCCTTTATAACTCACGAAATTTTCACATAACCTGCGTTTCTGACAGCGGAGCGAAGACAAGTTGTTTAAAATAATGGCGCGGTGACAGCCCTTGGAACAGCAAGAGTAACTAACCTAATTTTGAGTCCATTACACTTGATGTATACGAAGTTTGGCCAGACAGACGCTTCGTTCCCGTCTTTGAATCTTACATAAAAACAAGTTTACCCCGCATTAATATCGACGAGTGGCGCACGAGGCTATTAAGTACGTGAATCACAGGAGCCAACTAGGTAGAATAGGTAATAAGGTTAACTTTATATATCAATATTTTAGTTCGAAAAATTATTAAATTTCACCTCGCGTTTCACAAATCAAATAGCACATCCAAATTAAGTAGTATTTCTTTAATATTATTGAAATGAATGGGATATTGACTTTTTTATAAATATAAACAAGTATTCAGAATCAAATAAGCAGACATAAGCGTTTTTCTATTTCAAATAAAACTATTTGAGCTCTCAGCAAGCTGAATGTATATGGATGTAAAAAATCAAATTTCAGTAACACTTGTACAAAAATTAACAATTTCTTAACTGAACAAGGATAGTATTAAATAATTTATGTAACTGGATGTCAATACAAAAACGTTATCATACTTACTAAGGACACCAACAAACATGATTATCTGATTGAATTGATACTTTGTTTTGATTTATTCATTGGACAAGTCCATTAAGGATATAGAACGAAAACGTTGTTTGTACTATTTGAGTCATAATTTAAAAAAATACGCAATAAAACAAATAAAATTTGGATGTGTACATAATCATATCAAAATTACTTTTTGATTTCCAGTAATGGATTCTTGTGTGAGAATCTCATACTTTTTTTTTATAACATTCAGCAATTATTTAAAAAGGTTTTTTTTTAAACAGTTTACTAATAGCGTAATATTTTTTTGTCTTTGTACCTAAATTTATATTTACATATGTGAAATAAAAGAAGATTTTGTATTTTTATTAAAAGGCGGGATTTTAAGTGGTCATGTTTTGGTACTCGATACATGTTTTGTTGTGAAAAGAGAATGTGTTTGTACTCTATTAAAATACAAAGTAAATTATTTGCAATTTCAGCGATAATATTTATAAACATCTATTTCAGGCAGTCTGGAGTTGAGTAAATATTTTAAACAAAATGTACACGTACCTTGTAAGTGGTATTATTTTTATAACTAAATGAGATGTTATTAAAATTTTAATGGTTGTATAATTGAATTAGGAAAAGCCTTCTTAAAAGATTGTCTACTCGCTGTTTACCCTATCGTTCACTAATTGAGAAAATAATTAGAGGCACACCTTCGTTGAAGTAGGTATTAATGATGTAACAATATCCCCATTCGACCCTTTGCTCATAAGGCAAGAAAAATATACAGCGTCGGACTTTTTATCTTATACTCTTAAATGTAAAATTCATATTAGCTCAACATTCCGCGGTGTATGTTTGATCCGCGACAAAGAACTTGAATTTACAGTATTCATTATTTGTTATATTTTATAATTCAATATAGTCTGATACTCTGTTTTTATATTAAAGATAATAAAATTAAGTATTACGATGTTTCTGCATTAGCAGATATTTAGAGTCACATAAACAGTGGAACTTCATAAAACATACTTATTTTATAATTGTATACGAAGAAATTTTTAAGGCAAGATAATGTTTTATTTTATTATACACTTAGTGTCTTTACAAAATCGTAATATTGTAATTTCAAGATCGAACAAAGTATGGGTTTCGTGACATCATTGGTCTTTTTAGCTCATATTTTTCTGTATTCACGTAACGAAGAGCTTTATTGTAATTAAATAATTGTCACAGATATTCACGTAATCAGAAATTGTATAATATTCACAGGCGTTTCAGTTTCAACGTGCGCGTAGTTTCACAGACATTGATTAAACGTATCAATTTATGAATGTATTGAAAATATAATAAAATAAATGTTCAATATTTTGGGTTTTATGAAAGTAGATTATTATTTGTTGTTTTTTTTAGTACCAATATTTTGTAAGACCAATTTCTCAGTTGGTACATGTAACAAACTATTTCGTTTCAGAGACGTCTCCATTTTAAGTTATTTGCAATATCCCGTTTGATTCAAGAAATAGTCCTCTTACTGAATTCTTCAACATCCTTCCTGAACAATTCCAAGCTTTTGCTTCTATTTCAAGCTAGTAGACATGTTGTGAGTTGGAGCCAAGGCGAAATCTTTGTTTATGTAAGAAAACCAAAGCGCTAGAAGTCTCGTATTTTTTTTTTTAATGAGAACATTATTGTTTCGACATTAATATCTTGTGAATTATGGATTTAATATATTTACAGTTTTTTTTTTGTATTCGTATCAAAGTTAATACATATTCGGAATTCGTAGACAGTTAATGAGAGGAGTGCGTAAAATTCATTACATTCTGTCGTCCAACAATTCGCGGAACTAACGGTAAAATAAATTTTTTAATCCGCACAACAATGCTTTGCAACCGAAGTTTCCCGTGTGTGCATCGCAAACTGATGCACCTGAACATTTTTGCCGGAGTTTTAATTATCGTTTATTAAATTACACATAGTTTTAAATACAATACACACTCCTGCAGTTATTAATATATTGGGTCAGAACCAATTATTATTCATAGCAAAAGTTCAATATATTTATAAAACGCTTGTCAGCATTTTAATAAAAATATGACGCGACAGCTGAAATCAATACCCATAGCACCCTTGAATACTTGTATTACTAAAACAAAATATCTGAAAAAAAAAAACTTATATACATACTTTGTTTATACTTCATACTTATAATATATTTTTTAATTTCCTTCCACTACGAACTTCTAGACAAATATTTTTAGAGCTAATGACAATTCATATAAATGCATATGCTCGTTTTACTTACCAAAAATAAATGAGACGTCCATCAAAGATTACAAAAGCCTTGTAAATGAATGTGTTTGGTACGGGCTTACAGCGAGAAAAATATTTCACAAGTTTCCCCTGTCAATAAGCTGCTATGGTTAGAGGAAATTAAACTCTAGTGATCATTCATACAGTAGTATTTTTTTGTAAATTAATTACTTAGTAAATTTCCTGAATTATCTTTTTAGCGAAGGTACTTTTAATTAATGTAAAGGTTTAGAGATTTCTTTTTATTAGCTCCCAAAACTTTGTGTTATTTCAGACTATATCTGTCTCAGTAAGCGTGTCCTTTGAAAATCGTCTTTCGGTTTCTATGATATAATCACGTCTACATTCTCCACATTTCGTTTTATATTATTAATTTCTTTCCAAATTCCATATAAAATATATCTCAAATTGTTATAAAAATGTTCAAAATTTTGATTGTTTATATTTTAACTCTTTCTAATAGTTTGACATAATTGAAAGTTCTGAGAGAGCATCTTTAAAGATATTGTTTTTATATGAATTACATCTTTATTTCCAATCTTTATTGAGTCTTCATACTTATTACTGTATATTAACATTAAGTTTTGAAATAACAAAGTCGTAATATTATATAGTCGAGTATGTATCGGTAATAATTTAGTAATAAATAAGGACGTTAAGATTACTATGACCTATTAATATGGTAAGTTCACTGGTTACGCAAGACCGGGTTGTTTCTAAATTAACCGCAGCTTATGTGTTACAAAAAACAAAATATAATATTCAAATTTCTTTATACATTAGAATATGTTGATGTTTTACAATTAGTTTAGTTATTAAGAATTTTCATAAATAAATACACCTTGTAACGGTAATAATAAGATTTCTATTCGACTGCCGTGACGGTGTTGCTATTGAATTTCTTTGAGGATAAATAACGTATACATTTATTATGCTCATGGTAGCATCCTGTTTGGTTTATTATCACAGCACACCACAGAACAGACTATAAAACTTATTTTACGAAATTTTTATTTATATCGAGCCAAGGTTAAAAGTCATATTATTCATGTATAAAACAGTTAATTTTTATGAACCGTATTAGAAGACATTTTGAAACACCAATATTTGAGAGTGTTTAAACAAAAATTGAGTATCATTTTTCCTTTTCCTTTTCCTTTTTTTAAATCTATATTTTTTTATCCACTCTTAATAAGCACAGAGCTAAGAAGGCAAACTGTCAGCCGATACGTTTAAAACAGCATATAAAATGAATTGAATTATCCAACAAGTTGAAAACAAAATTATTTATAAACCGTAGAGAGAAATAATAAGTGAGAACTTAAACTTGTTCTAGTAATTAATATAATTGTTATCAAAACTCAATAAAAACTGAACATAGAAAGAATAAAAAAAAGGAAAATAACTATCCCTCGTTCAAAAAGAAGAGCATGTTTACGAAATATATATTTAGATTAAAAGCGTCTGCATTTTTTCACCGTATAGAATCCTGATATACTCAGTGAATTCCATGAAAATTTATAAGTTCACAAAGCAAATTCCGCTCCGTCGTGTTATTTCTTTGTTAGGATTCGTTATCTCTTTCCATCAGAACTTATAAAATTTCTTGCAGTCACATCAATAGCAAATACCCAGGTTAATTTTTAATAAAAATGAACGAACTAAGCTACTTCGGCCTAAACGCTGATAACTTTGTGCTATAGATCACATCAACTTTGATATATACATACATCTAAGAATCTTAAGAATCTATGTTATTGAAAATCAAATATATTTTCTAGTAATATGATGTTCAATTTATGAACATGTCTTCTGCCACTGAGACACATAAGGTTCTCCGGTACGTTTATGATAGTTTTAGAAAATAGCAACAAGCAATATAATTAATTACTTACTCCCCACATTCACTATGGCAATAATAAAAGTACATCAAAAAGAATTTGATGTCAATAATCCTTTGTATATTATTTTTTATTTTAATCTTTACGAAGAACTTCGATAAATACTTACGTATATATTATTATTATAGGAAGTTAAGCTTGCATCACTTAATGCTATTGAATTGTAATATTTATAAAAAGGAAATTCTTTCTTTTCGTTTTTTATCTTCAAAGACATTAAGAATGACCGACTCGATCTGCAATTAGCATGAAATCTTATATGATGTTTATTTTTATTTGTGAAACTAGACTTATATTAAAATAAAAAAATAATCGAAAAGATTCTCTAATCTTAGTGAAGAAGTTAATTTTATATTTGTTTTATAAACACGTGAAAATAGTGTTAAAGGCGTGTTGTTAAATAGAAGTCGTTGGGTTGCATGTCGCGTACACCACACCAGTTTATGGATCATGTCGGACTAAGTAAAATTGCGAAGAAATCCTGCATCTTGGTCGTCCCCTCTAATTGCGGCTTGAGGGTCGATTTATTTGTGAAGCGATTTGTTGTATGGCTCTAATGAGGTATTTTATTTGCACGTTCAGGACTTCTGTATGATACAGCATTATGAATAATTGTTTAATATCCATTGAGCTTTAATTTAACATATGTATAATACATATTTATTTAAGAAGCATACGTTTTCAGGTACATTGAACAATAACAGTATTATATATTGTTATATTTAAAATGCGCCTGCCTTAAAGCTGTTTCACACTTCACATCTTACCTTCTCTGATTAATGCTAACAAAACAAAGAGTTATCAAAGAATATTATTTTTCTAACCACAAGTATGAAGATTAAACATTTGCAAAGTAGCAAAATAAAACTAAACAGAAATAATATAAAGCATAAATTTATACTTTCGTATGTTGCCGTGGCCTGTATTATTGAAAAATATCTAAGATACAGCTAATATACAAAATTTCCGTGTCACAATGTTAGTTGCCGTGCTCCTACGAAACTGATTTACCGATTTTCAGGAAATATCATATGCATTTTCAAGAGTTCTGGGAATCGACTACTATTTATTTTTCATACCCTTAAGTGATAAGAGTTGTTCACCCTTAATTTTTTTTTTATTTTTGACTAAATATTTTGTTTTTATTTTTTTATAACATGGTATACAAAATACATACAATCCTGAATTTTTACTTTTATTTATCACCAAACCCTTTTTATAGCAATTTAAATTGAAATTTAATTAAAATTTAATCATTTTTCCTCCCGCTGGATAACTGATCAATTACCGACTTTTATGTAAATGTTTTTCCCTCTATTTCTAATTCATATAATTCGAGTGTGTGTTTGTTTCGGCTCATCTCTAAAATGTATGTAACGCGTTTACGACTTTTATTGGCAGGTAGCTGATGTAATAAGGACGAACTTAGGATACTTTTGATCAAGATCCGGAATCCCTATCTCGAAATCATAACGCGCGAGTGGGAGCTAGCGCGCATACGAGCTTTAATATTTTTTCAGTCTTTTATTATTTCTCTTGTTATCTTAGCCGCAGTCGGAGGGAACAACTAGTTAAAATTTATTTATAAATTCTCATTACAATGCTTAAAAAAATCTAAACTCATTGTTTATTTACATTTATAAGTAAGGAACTGAAATATAAAACTCTCTTGCTATATAGCTTTATAGATATCCGATTTGCTTGTAAATTGGTTAATTACGTACAATTTTTAAAATGAGAACTATATAAAAGAAATCGATATTGTTAGATGAGAGGCGATATCATTTGAGAGTTGTTTTTATTAGAATTCAACTTATATCTCAAGTTCTGAATCTTAGGTATGGAGTCTCTGTATAACAACCTTTTTTGTTTTTAGCCAATAGAGTTTGAAATTATGATAGATGAACCAATATTCTTCGTCCATTATGAATCAAGAATTAAGTTCGTATTTCCAAAAATGTCTTTAAATTCAATACAGGGTTACATGATTTCATTAAACGTCGAGCAACATAATATTCTAAAGCAGAAATTTTGTTATTTTTTTTATCAGAAATGTTTTTTTAATCGAAACTAATAAACCTTCTATCTTTGTTTTACAACTAATGTGTGCTCAGACAGGGTTTAGGAATATTCTGGATTCAATATGAATTAATGAAAAAACAAAACCTATGTCATTGTGATATGAATGTCTTTTTGTATGACCCAATAATATATTATTTGTTTATGGATATGTTAACAATAGTTTATATTTGGACAAAAAATATTGAGAGGAGAGATCTAAACGGTGAAGCTTGTATATCTTCTTATATAAAAAGATAATTCAGGTTATAAATGACCTTTCTTTTGGTTCTTGTCCAAAATATATTTGGATTGAGATTAGATAAGCAGGTCAAATGGTTTGTTAGTAGCGAGGGGTTGTCAAATCGAAACCGTCTTTTGGGCGGGGCGGAACGTGCGCAAACCAATCCCAAACAACAAAAGTATCTACCTATTTTAGGAGACAACCCTAAAGATTAAATATATATGTATTTATTATTTATTATGTATTGCATAATAAACTTACATAATATTACATTAAACATGCAGTCACAGACGAAGACGCGGCGAGCATTCTTCATTTCAATGTTCCATTCCCATTTGTCAACGAAATATAGTGAATTTGCTTGTAATAAATAAATGAAACAAGGAAAGTAAGAATCATGAAATAAACGTGATATTAAGAAGAAAACTACTGTATTTCCAGGTGTCATCGAGTAAAATTTTTTGGGACGAGGAAGACGATGTTTCGAATGAGTTCTTAGAAGTGGGCAGCTTCTTGGGAAGATTTAAACGACAATTAACGGGTGAGATTAAAATTAATACTAGGTTTTCAGTAAATGAATGTGTGTGTATAAAAATTTTATTTAAGATAAAATTTAATATTTTTTATTTATCTGTTACAAATATAATTTGATATTGAACTTCGACCATCTCAATTGAAAGTTAAATACGTAAATAAAAACCTTGAATTACAGAAATGGTTTTTAATGAAATCTGCAACGAAGTTGAACTCGTAATTTCATTTTTCAGCGACACCACCACCTGAGAACAACGAGAGTGTCACGGCCGATGACGAAGAGTCGATGTGAGTATATCTAAGAATTTTAACTTTACTACGAAACAGTCTTTTCCTAGATAATAAAAACATTGCAAAGATATAAATGAACAAACAAAAAACACCGTTTTATATCTTATCGTAATTTTAGCTTCGTTTTTTGTCATATTTACAAAAATGGTTCTGTTTGATAAAATAAATTAAGTATCTGTACAAATTTATGCTTATTTAAAGCTTTTGGAGAATCTGAAAAAAATGTGATTAGAGAGACATTAATTAGTTAGAAACGTTAATTTTAATAAGCTCTGTGAATTTTAATTTTCTCAACAAAAAATACTTTTTTTTTCAGTGATAATGACAATGATTTCGACGAAGGTTCCGGACTCTCGGGTGGCCGGTTGGAGACAGAATTCAAAGAAAGTAAGGGATTTTTTCACACAACCTGAATGCTTAAGCTGAAAAAGGCATAAAGACTGCCACAGAAATTGTTACATATTTTATAAAGATTTTTCGTAATTAAAGCACTTGATTCTAGATAATCATTCTAAATATTAGATATGGTCATAATGAGATCTTAGATTTTCGTGAGACACTTAAAAGAAACTAAAATATTTCGGATTTACTACGCGTTTTTTATTAATTTAAAACTACATTATCCCGACGTTTCGGTTACGTAAAAGCGATCATAATATGAATGAACGATCCATTTCGAAGTTTTTATTCCTAATTTTATACTAGAAATCCTAATTTTATACTAGAAATCTAAGTAATGTATTAGAACCATATACAAAACAACGCGTTTGAAAAACTACATTCCACAATAGTTTATAAAATTGCAATGTATTCCTTTTAAGCTACAATTTAAGATTCTTCTTCTACATAATTATATAAGTATAAATTACTTATTTTCTTCCAGTGACTCTTTAGTTTACAGAACTAGGAACTAAATCAAGGATTTTTCTTTGATTAGGTTTTGTTTAAAGAGATATAAGATTTTCGCGAGTTTCATTAATTTAAATGAATTAATATTTTTCGGATAAACTACGCACAGGCAGACGAGACATCTCTTCTGCCCGTGATCAAGGTTGCTGTAAAGTAACCGAAACGTCGGGAGTATGTAGTTTTTTCAACAATAAATAAATAAATCACGCGTAGTTTATCCGAAAAACATAAGTTTCATTTTATGTTTTATTGTTTATAGTAGTGTAATGGACTCGGTGCAACAAGTGTAACTGATACTTACAATTCCAACAATAGAATAGTAGCCAATAAATTTATTTCAAATTTTGTGGTAAGCTCATCCTGAAACTATTCGTATTCATCTCTTGTGCGTTTTCGATATTGTCATATTGTTATAAAAACATTAAAGTGAATCTAAATGACAAATAATAAGACTATAATTTAATTGACGTTACATAATTTATTTATAGATACTTGATAAGTAAATTTATTGAATGCGTATGTTTTGTTACAGAAACTCTTCATGTATCTTTCGTGGTTAACCAGCCATACCAGACAGAATACTCCAACCGAGACTCGGTGGAATTCCAGAACTTCTCACAGTCTCTTGCTGAAGCTGTTAATGCTGTCTTTCAAAATCTCCCTGGAACCCACAGAGCTAGTCTTGTCAGAATCCAGTAAGTAAATTCTAAGTTAGCCTTATTTGCCAGTAGCCAGTGCGTAATGTTTCTATGTTATTTATGAACTTCTTTAGTTACAATCTATTCTAGGATAATATTTTGAAAAATGTTGACGAGGTAATTAAGTGTAACATGTTTTTGTTCTATTTTCGTATATATTTTAGAGTTAATTTCTTTATTTATTTATTTTTTGCATAATAAAAATCTGACATATTATTACCATTATTACAAAAACAGTAATATTCTACACGTAGATTTGCATTGCATCAAAATTAACATTATTGTTAATATAATTACAGATCCCGGCCAACAGACGAGTTCACATGCAAGGTCACCTTAGAAATAGTAACTATGGGTTATGCAACTGATAGAATAACCGAAATACTTCGCGACTACATAAGAAAGAAGAGGACCCTTGGAAACGTTGCCGTGGACGATGTGGGTTTCAGTTCCACCGTCATTGACCCAGGTGTGACTTCATCTACTGATTCTTTACCTTTCTAGATATGTAATTTTTGTCCTCATTAGTAATAAAGAATACTGTTAGATTAGGTACATTTATGTAGGTTCGTAAGTATTACTTGTTATGAAAAGATTCAAAATGCTAGTATGTATGTATGAACGTATGCAAATTAGACCAAATTAAATGTATTTCTAATTCTATAAAATAGGAAGTAATACTCCATTGGACACCTGCACTATTGATGAGATCAGATGCTACGATGGTCGTTGTGTGCCAGAGTCGGCAAGATGCGATGGAAAAAATGACTGTTCCGATGGCTATGATGAATTAAATTGTTCTGGTATATTTTTTTTTGTTATTTTTTTATTTCTTCATTTTATTTTCTAATTGTTTCTTATTTAAACTATTATAAAGTAGATTTGGATAACGAGGATGATCAAGGAGAAGATCAGGACCAAGATTTGGATCAAGATCAGGATCAGGACCAGGACCAGGATCCGGATCAGGATCCGGATCAAGACCAAGACTTAGACCAAGACCAAGACCAAGATCAAGATCTAGATCAGGAACAAAATCAAAATCAGGACCAAAACCAGAACCAAGATAACGATCAAAGTCAGGGTCAAAATCCAGACCAATCACAAAATGGAGACAGAGACCCATACCAAACTTCTGAACAATATATACCTGTAGATAGTGGCAGGGAATCAAACTATGATAATAATGGTAATAATGAAAATTCCATCGATAATAATGTCAACGGTGTTGATTCCGACGTAGCAACATCCGGTACGAAACTACTACACTTCATGATAAATAGAAAATTGTAAAGGTTTTTTTATTTAATTTTTTATTTAATTTTTTTTCTTAATCTTTTTATGAAGATCCATTGGACTTTGGACCATCGGAAGATAATCATGAAAACGCCGGAGACCCTGACGTCAATTCCTGGACCGAAAGACCAGGTCGAGAGTTATAACACATACCTTAGTGTTAAAAAAACAAAAAGCGATTGTGCAACGCTTTATGACGATTTATTGCATGAGAGGCTGTTTGTGGGGATGGATTTTATTAATAGAAAGTCATTGCCAATTTAATGATACAGTATAATTATATATTAGTTACGTGTCACGTTTGGAATCAGATTTAGGTGTCAATATAGAAAATTTACTTGAAAAAAAATTTAGGATCGAACTAGAACGTTTGTTTTTTATAACCAGGTACAAAAAATATATTTACTGTAAAGTGTATTTATACGTTTATATTTTTTCACATTCTTAGTTGGACTCGATATTAATTATATAAAAAATAGCCTTATTTACTTAAACTATATTTCTTAGATCACAGGTTAAGTAAAAAGTACTGCTTACTTTGTAACCCGGTCAATAAACTAACTTATGATGTTTTAATGAATATAAAGTCATCAGCGATATATCATCGAGTATATTAAACTTAACCTTACCCTAACTTTAATTCGACTAGCTAGTGTCCAAACTAATGCTTATTACCCTAACCCAATTAAAAGCTCATTTGAACATCTACTAATCTCCTAAAACATAATATAGACTCAAAATTGATTTTTGATTATGAAAACCCTTTTTTTAACAAGCTTTGTTGAAACAGCCGCATTATACGGATGATTTTTTATTTAAATAATTTAATGTATGAACAATTTCTCAGGATGTCAAGGCAATGATTTAAGCTGTGATGAAACTCGGTGCATCTCAATTGACATGCGATGTGACGGAAAGCAAGACTGCGACGATGGCACCGATGAAGCTGAATGCCGTAAGTAGTATTATTATAGTCATTATTTATTAGTCATTTTAATATTTTAAGAATCAAATCCAGAATCTTAGTTTATAAAGTCATGAAAAACGGTATTTTAACAGCAAATAAACAACAAGATCAAAAATAAAGAGACTGGGAATATATTTGATATTTAGGAGTTTAAATTCGGTCGTCCAACATTTGAAATTATTTAGGGATTTCTTTAAAAGTATATTTCTAATTAGTAAATGCCGTTTAAAATCCAGTTTAAGATTTTTAAATTTGCCTTCTGAAAAACAAAATATGACTGAATTTCAACGATTTTTGTACCTGACCACAGCGTGTTAAAATCAATCTTTTTGTGAATTATTTTTGATACAAACTATAATAAAAAAAGACACGAATAAGACACAATTAGTAAAAAAATATAGAATGGTTCTGTATTCTTCGGAAAGACTTTTACAATTTTCCCTTTTATCTTTATTTACAAGATTGAAAATAACTTGCATTTAACATTGAAAATTAATATATTTAAACAATACTTACCGAGATCTAATTATATAGAGATTCGATAAAAAGGTGTACAAAAATAAATCAAATAAATAATTTAATGTATTCATTAGGTTTTTAGAATTTCAATTTTATTTGAGGCCTGTTCTTTTAGAGCTGGAAATTCAGTTCAAGAAATACGTTATTAAAATGTGTTCAATTCGGAAATCGCTCTTATTTATATAGTCATTTGTTTATTTAAATAAGTAATGTATTCCCATAAAAAAAAACATTTTTTTGCGAAGTGATGCTGGGATCAAAAAGTTATGTGTCCTTAAAAACGACGCTTCATTTTATATAAATTATCGTCAAATTAACAAAATTAATCTTCTTTTTCTTATATCTTATTTATATTTATAAAATAATCACTTTTTGCTTAGAAAAATAATGTTTATCCATCTTAACTTATTCTAAGAGCTTCTAAAGCTCTTGTGAATGCGAGACCAATTTCCTATATTGTTATAATAACTTACTTTTTAAGTAGGAAAAAAAAACAACTCTTATCTCATAATTTAATTTAAATATCTAAAATATAAAATATGTTCAATCTGTTTTATATTTACTTTAATTTGATGGACAGGGATAACATTCCTATAGATCGGAACGTCGAGTGTCTTATATGGAGTAACTCAAGTGGTCTAATTACAATAAATTAATTACGAAAGCAATCGGCTATTGAGAATTATAATCCACAGCGGATTTCTATTAAGATTCAATTTTAATGTTGATACTATATTTAATCTCTATCAATTATCCACTGAGATTCGTTTACCGTATTTTTTATACCACACGTACATATTTGTGAGGTGACTATTGATACTTTAACGTGAAACCCTCGGCGGCATAAAGTCGACGTTAAACCGTTTACATTCATTGTAACTGTAACAACTTTGTGTTTATGGTGATGAGATTCGCAATCCGGACGAAATGTTGTAATTTGGGACTTCGGCCAGCATAAACACGATCTATCAGAGTATGAATTAAGTTTTTTCTTCATTATACAAAAGAGAAAAAAAAACTGAAAAGATCATTTTTAAAGTTATGAAAGATTAATTCGATGCAGACCAACTATATTCATGTCATTATAAAATTTGTTTAGTTATAATGTTTTAAATAAAAGTAACAAAATGTTATATATTGATTATCTTTTTTATAGTTCTATCAAAATTTTAATTCTTTATTGTTCTCTAAGATTATCCCTAGACTGTGACAGCCCTACACTCATAATATTATATTTTGGATCGTTGAGAATGATCAAGCAAGTAAATTGTAATTTTTGAAACAAATTATTATTACGAAATAGTTAATAAGAAAAACAATCTAATTTATCACTATTCTTTTTTCATCCTCTTTATGAAATATGAGGAAGAAATTACTTATGTTTAAAAACGAATAAATATTAAGTTCTGTCTTAAAAATACAAGATGCAATACAATATATATGATCCTTATAGAATTTTAAACACGCAAAATTATTTGAACTTCAATTTAATAACTCTACACAAACGCTTATATTTAAAGTATTCAAGGTACCGAGAATTCTCCACAGTAATAAACCACTATAAAACAAATTAAAATAAATTATTATTGAAGATACATCTCAATGAGATAGAGTCGTTTACTGTGTATATCAATTAGCACGAGTGATTCTAGAGCGATTCAGTACATAGGAATCATTTGCTTCATTCAAAGATCACTTACTTCAATTCTTCTGAATAAGTACGAGGAATTAATTGCTCGGTGACTGCTTTAAAATGTGTCATATAAAACAATTTATAATCTGTCTAGTTATAGAAAATGTTATAAATTTATTATGAATAAAAGTATATAGTGCACAAAATTGCTGCTTTTCATTAGATGTTTTTATTATGTAGACTAATAGATTGGAATTAATAACGTCACATACTTTACAAGTACGATATCGCCTTATTATTCTAGACAACAAAAAGTTTTAATTTGTTATATGTAGGCGTTTAACGATTTTAGATAAAAATATATATTCCGGCAAGCAAAAACTTTTAACGCAAAAGTTCAAAATTCATTACTGATACAAAATAATATTAATACCTTCTCTTGCTCTCTACAATCTGTACGTCTGTCACATTTATTTAATTTCCAGTTAACATAACGTTAAGAGCTTTAAGACGTTAGCTAAGTGGCATCTTTAGAGTAAATATTATTAGTTTGTATCGACAAACTAGTGGTCAACTTATAAATATTTGTATTTAACACAGTCGTCAAGGAGTCATGGATGAAATCTTGAATCTATAGGCCCTTAGATTTTAAAACGTGTTAATTACGTTATTTCTAAGTCATTTGACTGTATAGAAAGTCGATTTCTTTGGAATTATGATAACGATAATGTAAACCTGTTTCAAAAGCATAATTCTAATGTTGCAGACTTTCTAACAGTATTAAAAATTTTACTACCACATAGGATTTTAAGAAAAACCTTATAATTTACACAAGTCAAAGGATATTTTTACTTTTGTTATTTAAGACAACTAAATATCGGGGTACGGCCGATAAGTGAGTAACCATAAGCAATAAATACTTATAATTATTATTTTTTTAAATTGAAATGTCATTATATTAGACATTTAATTACAATACATGGAATAAAGTATTTTAATTTTTTACCATAAATTGTATAGAGACGAAATTGTTTAATTTTAATTGTCTTTTTATTATAATTAAACTACTTTATAAATGATATTGATAGGTGCATACATGTATAGGATTGTTATTATTATAATATTTTCAGAGCAACAAAATTTTGGAAGAATTTTAATTGTAACACGAAATAACTTTAAATATTATAATCATCAGCTGTGTTAGCCGTTAAAAATATTGTGTTGCAGCTTTTCTATTACTGAACGATTAATATTTGGACAGCTTCTAAGCAGACAAACAAAATAAAATAAACAATTTACCGCTTGCTGTAACGACAAACAGTAAACTGATATATTAAAACTATTATGTTCTTCAATATATTCTTATATGACGAAAATTTTAATATTTTTATAACGTGGGGATATCAAAGTTTCATAATGACCGTATGAACGCCACATTGCGAGCAAGCAATGTTTACATTGTCATAAAGATAAGTAAATATGTAGTGAACAGATTAATCGTCTCGTCCAGATCATAAGTACATAGCAATGTTTTGTTCTAATTTGTTTTTTTTTTTTAATTATCGGAAAAGGAATTTTATGACAGCACTCCCTTGACTACATAAGCGTTACTTTTAACGAGAACAGAACAACATTTAGTGTTTATTCTTACGATGTAATATTAGCACTATTATTGAAAAGTGACAGGAAGGAAAAAACAAATATTTTTCTTAATCATAAACCATTACTTGTCCACCTAACTATAGGTTGTACTAATAAAAAAAAAACAGTAGTAAAAAAACTATATTTTTTTTTAAACGGTAAATAGAAAAAGGTATACATTTTTTCCATATTCGTTTCGTATTTCAAATCATTCAGACTACATTTTGAAAGAATTGAGTTTAATAATAATAAAGATTTAAAATGTTTTTATTTTAATCGATAATTAAATGCCAGTACGAAAATTAATTCAAATTAATAACCTCATCGAACATCACATTGGTAACGCAGCTGTTGAAGTTACAACATAGATATCAAACTTATGTCGGGTACAAATATAATTAAAATTATGACTAGTACAAGAATCATAATTAAAGGAAGTGCTTAGCGGTCAAAGCGGCTCTAGATATCAGTAACCAGCTGATGCAAAACACACATGAATATTCAAGCCGATTCCATATTACATCATAGACACCATACTTAGTCATGTGCTTTTCGAATTAAATATGACTGATTGTTTTGTAAATAAAATGCTTGATTTGCTTTTAAAATTTGCTTAATAGTAATTGCTTGCACATGTTTTATTCTATATTTGATTTGAGTAGTTATACGAAGTTAAGATAGTTTTATGATATTTTTTGAAACCGTAAATGTATGTATATAAACTAGTGTATACTGCAAATGATGTGGAATAAAAAGTCCACTATGCTTTCGATAAGCAGAGAATAATATTCAGGATAGGGAAAAGAGGTCGAGATGAAATCTTATGTGGAAGTTCAGACGGGATAATTCCTCATAAAGTGTAGACTGCATCTATTAGATTTTTAGCTGTTAGCTGACATTTTATGTCATAAGCAAAAAATATACATATCACGAAGGTTTCGAGTTGCATATAATATTTTGTATTAAATAAAATGCAACTTTGTCTTTACGTCTCAAATATTCGGAAATAATAAATAAATCACTTCTGGTTGCACTTGGAAAGTATATATTAATTTACTTTATTTGTGTGTATTTATATCTATATATAAATACACACAAATAAGTTCTATAACTAGGAAAAATTTAAGGAATGATATTTTTTTATCGTTAATTGAATATTGTTAGAGTTACCCGAATGTATTTAGGTTCACGAGTAGAAAATAAAATGATAAAATTGTAAGTTCTTTTCATAAAATATATGAAATAAATACGTCGAGCGCAGTCTTTATTTTGAATGATGTTATCTATATAATTGAAAGAATCTTGCACGTGCTTTGAGCAACGGACACAATTTTTCTATAAAGTAAAATATGATAGTTTAATATGTCTTTAATAAACTGTTAAGTGCTGTCCTTGCGACTTTCTAAAAATGTTATCGATGAATTAATTACAAAGCTTTACACGAATTTGTAAAATTATACAGATATTTAAGACGCGGAGATTTCTCACTTGTGGGATATATATTACTTCATAAATAGAGCAGGTTAAAATAATTTATTTTGTCTAATAATGTGTGAGATTTAATAAAATCACTTAAAGATTTATATTTTATCGACACATAAAATTTGAGTTGGTATACCACTAGGGATCAAGTGGTTGCGTGATTTTGTAAATCGATAGTCTGTAGTTATTACTTTATCATGTCCTCATTGTATTATTATATATGTAAAGAGTTATTACATGATGTAAAGTATACAATATATTTTGCTATAATAATATACATTAATAAGGCGACTTCTAATATATAAAAATAGTTAATCTTGTTAAGAAAAAAATAGAAGAATGATATCGTCGGCTTGAAACAAACTATGCAGTAAAACTATTAGTAGTGAGCTCGTTCTAAACTTTTATGTAGGTGTATGTTAAAAGGTTAAATTTAGTTTAGCAGTTACCAATTTTTTTTGGGGATGAAATTTCCACGGATTGAATATGTGATTCCATTCCGTCTACCTTCAGTCCCCTCATTGATATCGATCTCACGTAATAGGAGCAGATAAAAAGTACAAGACTAAGCTTTGAACTTTTAAAAATGAGGAAAGGGTGGAAGCTTATTAATTAATTACTATATACCAAAAATGTATAATAATAATTCATAAATGTTGTATCATATATAACAAATAGTTTATAAAATCATATTATTTTTATACATAATTAACTTTAATCAAATAACCGACAGGAGAGAAGATGCATAAATAAATGGCATTCTGAGAAGAATTGTCCCACATGAGATAGTAAATATTTTGATGTTTTTTTTTGCAATAGTTGCACCGAAGAATTAAAACTTTATATTTCTAATTATTGAGTGAGCTGTATTTAAAAGCGATTTGCGACACATCGTCGTTAATTTCGTTAGGAGAATCTGGTTCTGAAAAAGAATGAGCTTATAAAAAAAGATATGTTGCATTTTATTTTCAAAGACATCTTAAATATCACGATTGTTAAGAAGGAGTTAAAAGTTTAAATAACTAGTCTTAGAGACTCCAGATTTATTAAATCTGCAAAGCGTAAAGATGGAACGTCAGGCTCAAACCTGCTATAAATTATTCCAATAATTTAATAGTCTCGTTTTATGTTTGGGTAGTTTTCTAACGTAACAGACAATAATACGATCATCACTAAGTTTCTAGGAGTGAAAGAGTTGCAAAGTTTTGCCACAGGACTGAATGATACAAGAACTCAAAGCTCAAAGAACCCGTCATTGGTTTCTTAGTCAATGGTTTTAGGTTAAAATAAGAATGATATTTGAAGAAAACAAAACTAATTATGAAATATCTTTTAATTCTCTTAGAATACATTCGACGTTTATTTATGTGGTAAACCTTTAGATTTTTTTAAACACTGGGTGAGTATAATATCTACTGACTCTTTAAAAAAATATTGTAATAAAATAAATAGTTTTATAACATCAACCGCGATCACGACATCTCGTCTGGCCGTGATCACATTTGCTGTAAAGTAACCGAAACGTCGGGATTATGTAGTTTTAAAGTAATAAAAAATCGCATAGTAAATCCGAAAATATATTAGTTTTAGTTTTATAATGTAAATGAAGTATTTTCCTAGCTTTATTTATTATACGACGATTTATCAATCGTATTACTTAGCTGGATCAAATAAGTTTCTTTATGAAATTGAATATAGGATCGCGTGCTTGTATTCATTTCCCTCCGTCCGCTACCGATGTCTCTCTCAACCATAATGGCTAACATTAAATTGCCAATATTGTCCCGATTGAGGAGCAATGTGTGTAGTAAAATTTATTAACCAATATAAAACTCTTTACAATATTAATTTATTAATTAACTGGACCGTGATAAGCGGCCTTAAATGAAACGAAAATAAGAGTATGTTACGACCTTATTATCTGGAACAGTAAATTGTAAACATGATTATAAAATAATAGCATAGATTCCATATGGAAGATGAATAACTATGAGTTATCAATTGAACTTATCAATTTTTGTTTAAAGGCCAAACATCGTTGTGAAATATAAACAGTTCCCTGACCCTAATGTGGGATCTTTAGAATATATTTATACAGACAATATTTTTATAACTTGGGCAATTGCTTACTTAATTTTCATTTATGTGACTGGCACTTGTCTTAATATTGTTCTTATAAAAACATTATGAAAAAAATTAAGCGCTCACTTCTTAAAAATCATCTCAAAATATCCTATTATTTAATCATCATTATGAAAGTAGGAAAAACATAAATTGTTTTCTTCACTTTCAATTGACTTAATTAAGAGTAATTATAAAACTGATTCATGTTTATTTGTGTCTGTATTATTCAATAATTGGTATAAGATGTGAAGAAAATGGATGTAAATTACATATTCTATATCCATATGGTAGTTTTTTAACGATAAATCATTTAGAAATAAGTAAAAAAACTTTGAGGTTTTTATTAACAAACTTGTTCGAACCAATGGAATAGTACGTAGTTGAGTCTCGTGTCTGAAGTCCTTTGTAGGTATAAATTAGATGTGCGAATAGATACTGTCACGATCGGCCTGCCAGGACGTCACGCCGGAACCCAACAGTCTCATGTCGTACTCAGAAAGCAGAAGTAAATTATCACGTGGTATTCGATTAACATAGCCATGACTTGCTACGGTTACCCGATTTTTAAATGCAAGTACAGTAGGTATTCCGAAGTTTTACTATCAAGGTTTTTGCAGTGGAAACAATGGCCCATTATTCATGAGTTCCGAATTTCGTATTATCGCTGTAGAAGAATAGACAGCCTTAAGCCCCTAACAATATCTACCACAAATATTAATTATAAATGCGAATGTTTGTGAGGATGTATGGATGTATGGATGTATGGATGTAAGGATGTATGGATGTATGGATGTATGGATGTATGGATGTA
>DVQP01000282.1:0-26238 GCA_018231745.1 Danaus eresimus
CGACAAACGAATGATTTTTTACTTACCATTTAAATGACGAAATATTTCAAAACCATTATTTTGAGAATGTTGTTGCTGTAATATATATTACAGTCATTTATTAGTTATCTTTTTGAGAGAAAGATTAATAGCTCAACTTCTCAGAGAGTGACAGGAAAATTTAAAAAGTTTTCGTGACGAACCGAAAGCGGTAATTTGAAAAACTCGAAATGTCTTTAAGAAATATATTTCTGCTTTAAATATTTTTTTATAACTGTTAGTACTGTATACGTTCACAAATAATGAGCAGTAAAAATAAAATTGTCCTAATGTCAGAAATTTTTATCTATGGAAAAATACACAAAGAAACCAAAAGTTAATTCCATTTCATTAATTATTATAGCCATAAGTTATATAAAGAAACTAAGCCCTTCTGCAATTATTTAATGTTTTAATATATTTTTTATTGTTTTTTGTATGTTCTATCATTATTTCGTTGACAATTTCGGTTTTGGAATTGAAATATTCAAAGTTTTAAATTTATAATCTCAGTTATTTTTCAAATGCATTTGATGTTATGTTTTATAGAAAAGGGTTAAATGATTGCTTTTATTTTGATTAATCACCTCCGACCGCGCCCTGTCCTCTATATAACAAGCCTTTCGTTTGCGTTCCCATAAAGTAATTTAAAAAAACAATTATTATAAAATAGTCACAAATATAAGTCACGTTGTATGAGTTATATGTTTAAATATTAATGACGTCATTTATATTATTTTTATAGAATTGTAACATGCATTCAACTGTTCGATACGGATACAAAACTATTGCCTACGATGAAGAATTTTAAAATACCTCGACAATTTATTTTTTTCTATCTTATAATATTTTTAATAATAAAATATTTTATTAATTTAAACATCAAACCTTATATATACAGTCACCGAAAACTTTTAAAGAAAATGTTTGAGAGAGACGTGTTTTTACTACTAAATTACAAACAATTTCTTTACTTTTAATCATAAGTAAAATTCAGACATAAGATATAAAAGCAAATAGCCTCTTTGTATGAAATACTACAGTTCGCGTTAACAGTACAGTCATAAAAAGCGGAAATATTTTATCTACGATTTACCGAGGTGGGTTTCCCCTGTAAAAAATCAATCTTTATTTTCTTAGCATCAACTCGAATGTAATGTGAGCAATGATAGGGATTTTATACAAACTTTACCATGTATACCTAAATCACAGTGAATTAATTTTCCAGTAATCACTATGGGTTAACTTTCCAGTAATTCTATATTATTCAAAAGTAAACAAATGGTATGGCGATTGAATGCTAGCTCATGGATCACTAATGGCAATTCATCTTCAATCAGGTTTTGGTAGTATTAAAAAAAATATTTACTAGCTTCTTCAATTCGAAGTTTTATCTAATAAATACAAAATAAGTTTCGTTCAAAAGAAAACATACATCGACACAGATAACTCGAGGAAAATCTCAACTCGAATCAGAAAATCCCCGCTCTATATAAGGCTTCTCGAATACTCTCGCAATGCACGATCCGACCAGTAATACCAACTGTTCTAAAACTAAAAGGCTTGAGGCTAAGCTTTTTGGATTTAATGGATATCTAAAGCTTAATTGTTCCACACTTTGAGCATGTTATTAAAATGAAATGCTAGAGAATATAATTGAATTAACAGTTTTTATGTAATTTTATTGTTATAGTTGTATTTTTTTATTATTCACACATGGAAGAGCCTATTCAATCTATAATTACATTAATATTATAAAGAGTTTAGTACAAAATAGCTGCAATTCATTTGATGATTGACATAACTGAAATCCCAAAATTCCCTTCTAATCCGCACATCAAAACTCTATATAATCTTGGCATCCCTACAACGCCAATAGCTGTAGCTCAACTTATATTAATTTAAACATACTTTCATGTGTTTTTCGAAATGATGATTTAACTGATGTCCAAAAATGTCCGTAGGCAAACCACTGTGACCAATTATATTTATTAAAAAACTCTTTATTTTTAGTATGTGGGATCCCTTTTTAGAGTAAATAAAATGTAGCGACTGTTGCTCACGACGGATTCTTTTTTCATTGCTCTTCGGTGATATATCCCGTCTATCCGAAGGAGTATTGGGATTTTCGTTTTAAATATCCCCATTCGTTTTGCGCTGTTATTTTTTATTGTCGTTTTACGTGCAGGATTTATTTTTAACAATCCTCTCCGATACAATTCTGGAAAAAACCCCGAAAGTGGTGTTCCTAAACTTATTACTTTCCACTTCTTTTAAAAGGTCTTTAAAATTTGTCATAAAGAAACTTCTTAAATTATGTCACTTAAGAAAAGTTAGAATGAATAATCGGGATTCAAAGCGTTAAAAAAAGATGAATACTTTCATTTAATGAATGACAATTTTCATATTTTTTTTGAATAATAACACTAGTATTGTTACTTTGAAACTGTATACATACCAGCGATTTGTAAATGAATCCTTTGTATTTAAACTTCGAATGATTGACATAAAAGATGTAGAGTTTCATTTCAGTTTAATGTATATTGTACATAAGTACATACATAAGTCAGTCTCGCAGTGATGTATGACGAATCAATACATGCCTGTGTACAGTTCAGGTGCACTATCGTGTTGGTAAATTGCATTTTTTATATTTTATTTGGAATGGAACAAAATGTTTTAAATCCATCTGAGATTCATCCATTGATATAGTATTTTGATATAAATAGAAATAATAAAAAGAAATAAACATTTGCTCATTTTATTGTCGGTTACTGAATCGTAATCTCATAATGAGTCTTAATAAGATTTATTTCATTTAAACAAAGTAACTAATGCGTAATTTGTTCTCCAAGCGTGAAAAAGAAAAATGTTCTATTTACGATTCATGAAAGGACTAATGATATTCACCACCCAAAATCGTTTCCTTTATTCAAACACAACGTGCATTTACTGAAATTTAGCAGGCCTTGGGGGCGTTGCTATGGCAACCATACAAGGCTCATGTGGGTTCCAAAACTTTAAATTGTATTACGTACAGAACACAAATATCTTAGTTTACTGATGTATAGTTCTTTCATAATGGGACCTTTGTGTTAGTTTGATATTAATTGCTCCTTAGGAACCTATGGGTTTTACACTTAATAGGGATGGATGGCGTGATATATAAGCCGCTGTTGCATAAGTTGGACTTTCAGGATATAATGTGTTCTAAAAGACATTTTTTACTGTTGTCATAAAGTATATTTACACCTAACACATTTTAGAGCTTGAAAATTTATATTTTAATAACCAAGTGTCAAATAAAGTGTATTTAATGCCTATTGAAAATCAATATTTAATTAATTATTTTGGTAATGAGAATAGAATATTAATGATTATGTAAATTATATACTTAATAAAGATGTAAAAGTCTACATATTGTAAGATATTATTATTATGGATTAAAAAAAAACAATGTGCCCTGTACTAAAATAACCGAATCTAAACTGAAAAATTGATAGCACTATAACGATATAAGAGTCAATTCAAACGGCTGCAATTTCGTGTCCATTTAAATTTCGAGCCGGATATACGGTTAATAGGTCTGTGAGAATCGATGGACGGATCAGGGCAGGCACTAATTGCCCCGCACGGAAGGATGGCTGGATTAGTTCTATCGATTTGTGTGCACAAAGTGCTGTAATTCCACTGTCCATTCTTAGCATGGCATAATTTTCACGTCGCACTGACCTCATTGTTTTATTATATTGAAAAAATTCTGCCAATAAATTATATATTCGGTCGATAGAGTTTAAGGAATGTTCTTAGACTAATTCAAGAATGATTGTTATTTGGGACATCCAAGTTAATTGATAACATATTTTAAATTATAGTTATGGTTACTTTGGGTAAATAAAAAGTTACTAGTTAATAAAAAGTTACTAGTGTATTATTTTAATGCATATCAATTAAGAATATGATAAGAGACCAAAATTATTAAAATATTTAAAAAAAGTTGACGACATCAAAGCAATTTGATTCTGAATCGTTAATTTGGTAACTTAGGAGAGATACGTTTCATAATTAATTAAGTTACTTTTCTGTCAGCTCTAGCTATGGATTATTTTAATGCTTGTACTAAAGAAATGACATATGGTATTTATATTATTATCAACCTCTTTTTTAGAAGGTTAATCGATTCCAAACTTTTGAATTACATTTGTCTTTAAATCTGCATTCTTCTGTTTGGTATATTTAATAATCTGAATTATATACGAACAAAATAAATGTGTAAATTTTAAAAGCACTTAATCCTCTTAATCATTATCTTCCTTGATAATGTATAGGATAAATGTAAAATTATAAGACTTTTCAATAAAAATCTTTAATTACAAAGTTTATATTTAATCTCAACACAAAATTGTTAAAAAAAAATATAAAAAGCAACGAGCTGTTCTAGAACATTGCTCATAAAAGTAACTTCCTTTTGTACAGTATATTTAAATCTTTATATGTACACATTTTTTAATAATATTCTATAAAATTTCACGTTAAGAAATTAAAAACTTGCATTGAGGAGCTATATTCTTCGAGAGTCTAAACTCATTTTAAAGGAAGGGGAAACTTTCTCATAACTTTATAATATTTAGATAGAAAACATCTGTTCTACTTGAAACTTGTGGATTAAGTAATTCTGGTTTTATTGAGTTTCAGTAGACTTATAAAAGTAATATTATAGATAACATTGTATGAAACGAAATAAAATCATACATATAAAAACATCGTGCTATTTTAAATTCAAACAATACTATAAGATTTAACAAAACAAAATCTTATCCAATTTGGCTACAAAAACTAGTGCACAAATTCAGTAATAAGTTAATTCTTGCAGTATATTTCTTAATCTCCCTAATAAGGCGGATTATGCCTTGCAGAGTAGAATTAAAGGCATTACCTTCACTGCTTTATGCAAAACAGAGCACTTAAAATTAATCTATGAATACAGTACAACATTTATAAATATATAATCAATATTTATGACCTGTAAGTGCGAGTCGAACAAAGTTCTATATCAAACAAAACTTCTCACAGATTATGCAACTGTTTAATGCATAAATGCATTTTATAGAAACATAATTATTAAATGTTCATTATTTATATATTATAAAGATATTAAATTAATTATACCTATCCTTAAGACAAGTTTCTTTAATTTTGAGAGGCAGCAAATCATATATAAAGGGCAAAGGAGATTATTAATTTTACTTATATAATATGTGGATTGATCATTAATTATTTATCGATATAACGATTTAATATCCTTAAATAAGAGACACTGAGTTATTTGCAAGAAATTGTCAATTTTAGCAGATATATAATTCATGTTCATTTTCTTATGTTTTTGAAAGTCGTATTTTCTTATGACAACTTTGAATTAAATTCTGGAATTAAAATCAATTTTTTTTTTCAAGAAATGTTTGTAATTAATATAACTCGCCTGAAGCGAGTTCCTAATAATTTATTCTTTAGAAAATTAATAAAAGTTCATTATGAGTACAATATCATCTTTTATTTAGCTCGTAAAACTTTTTTAAAAACATAAAACCGTATAGAAATAAGAATAAAATAATCCAGACATTGCTTTCGAAACTCTTAAAGCAACTTCTTAAAACAATGTCTCATAATAGTCACTGACAAAGAAGTGAAATATTTCCGTGGCGCAAATATAACAAAATTAAATCATCTGGAACCTTCTCTTACTTGTAGAACGTGTAATTGTTTTATCATTATAACTTTAAATAAGAAAGAAAAGTAGGATTGTTGGACATGTATTAATATTTCATACATTAAACTTAAATAAGTTAAAAAGTTCTAACCTGTTGTTTCTGTTGTTTGCAAAATTTTAATAATATATTTCTAATAGGTTAACGTTAGCGAAGATCAAATCTCATTACTTGTTCCATCCAATAATGTTGATCGTATTCCTCTATCCACTCGGGATGGAACTTCAGTCAACACTAAAAGCATGTTGTCGCCTCCAATTTACCTCGTCACACAGCACTCAACAAGCTGATACAATTTTGCCCTTTCACATTTCTATACAATTCTTACTATACTCTTTAGTAAAGCAAGATGTCAGATACAACAAATTCAGTTTATGCACAGAGAAATCCTTATCTTTTCTCTACAGAAGGTAAGTTGATAATCTGATTTTTAATACATATGCAACTAAAATGTAAAAGTGGTAAGAGTGTTATGTATAAATATGTTACATAAGCAATTTCTCATTTTTGGTAAAAGAAATTATCGCATTAGACAAAAAAACTACTAATTCTGAACAAAAAATGAATGGTTTGTATCTTCATTGTTCGAATTTGGAATTTAGTGCACGTTTCGGAATAGTTTAATCAAAGAGTTTTGTTCTCAACAAAGTTGCGCAATACGTTTGACAGATTTAGCCAAGCTGTGTCAAATCTATTTAGTCACAAGTAGTGAGATCTTTTGTATTTTTTTATTTGGTAATATTTATAACACACTAAATGACTTTTTTAATTTCTGCTCATATAGATCCTATTAAAAAGTGTAAGCTAAAAAAGAACTTACATTTTTTTGCATAGGTTACTATTAAATATAAAATTGTTCACCCGCTGTAAAAATATGAGATGTTTTGTGATGTGTGACAAGTTTTACAGATCAATATAAATTTAATTCAAACGAAAATTTAAAAGTAAATAGCTTTTAATGATTTAACAATACCGTTGCGTAATAAGTTTTCGTTTCCTATACAGAAGGGTTGCACGCAACGGGGCAGACAATAGGAGTCCGGCGGAAATCGCAACCGAAGGTATTTTCTACTTTATGGGAGGGTAAAGGGAAGGGTTCCTGTATTAGTCCGAATCTATTCCGTCTTCCGGCAGAATGTTGAAAACAATCTACTCCCCTATTTTATGGTAGGCATTGTTTTATTTGGAATGTTGGATAGTAATTTCAAAGGAATAATTTGAATTTTTAAGTTATTTTTTACAATAAAGATAGTTTTATCCAAATACGAAAGTAAAAAAGGATCATGTAACTATAATAAAATTATAAGATAGTTAGGTGTTCGTGTAATGTATAAACAACTATTTTCGAAACCCTTTCTTTAATTTATTTAATAATCAATATGATTTGTTTATCTCTTAAATATGAAAAGAGGTGATAGCGAATGATGTTAATAAATAATAAATTGATGTATGTTCTTAACTATAAAATTTTCTTAACAAAAAAAATAATATCTGCAGTATGAAATGCTTTTGTGATATGTATATAACAATGTGAACAGATATATCTTTTGAAATCTTTAGATTTTAAACAATCTATTTTTTCCGATTCTTACTTTCTTTACTTTACATAATTTAGAATATAAAACAAATGGGCCTTAAAATTTTTGTGCGAAATACCAAAAGTTTTCAAAAGTATTACCTTAAAGCTGTTTACTACTGATAAGAGGGACAAATGCGACAAGCGTGTCTTTAGGGGAGTCCGTTATCGCGAGGATTCATGTGGGTATTAACTATTACTCGCCTGCAAATTTCGATATATAAAATAAAAAAATAAACGATCATTTTGAAATGCTTTGGTATCTTCGCGTATATTTCTTGCAAATTATTAATTATATTTTTTACATAAGAATGATAATTATGGGTAAATGTATAAACTTATTTGTAAGAACCAAAAGATAAATGTTCTCAAAATGCTGTCTAGGATTTTTTTCCACGAAAATAACTTTTATAAATGTAAGTAAATCAGTAAATATAAATTTATAATCCCCCTTTGATGTATAAAAAAGCTAGCAACGTTACGTGACGGTGTTTATAAGATTTTGAAATGGTTATTTGTAACTTTAGTACCCTAATGTCAAGATATTGAGAAAACAAATTTGCGTTTGTTTTGTGATACGTTGTTTTAAGAGTTACATATATAAAAATGTTATATTGGAATCAACCTTTTCTAAAAGAATTTTATGGTTTAGTCTTTAAAATAGTAACATATTTTAAAAATTAATTAATAAATTTCTTTGCCCACATGAACGTTTTTGTGAAGTACTAACAATTTTGACGGACTTTTTTTTATGTTGAACAGCAGAATATAAGGGTATTGTAAGAGGTTTTCTTCTTGAAATAATATTTCGAAACGTAAATATAAACGTTTGAATGCGAAGACCACTGAGTGTAGCCAATTTGTTTAAAGATATGTGAGTCTAGATATATCGTTGTCCATTCAGATCTCCTATTACTTACTATTATAAGACACTAATATATTATGTTATTATGAATACTGTAATGAGAGAAACACATTGTATCATATTGTACAGTATGAAGTGTTTTGAGTTACAATTTTATAAATTTACCTATGTACCTGATATTTTAAATAATAATAATATTGCTGAATTTATGGAGGAATAATTAATGGAAATATAATTCCAATATATAAAAAGCTAAATCTTTAAGCACGAACATTTCTGATAATTTTATTATCTTCTGTGAAACCCGATCAACAGTAACTAACACATCTTTTTTGGCTGTAACCCAATAGCGTCAACTGTTAATAGACAAGACACGTGGCAGGATTTAGCGCTTGCCCCAACGATAGCTTTTGTTTGGAGGGATTTTTCATGATTAATTTTCTACAGCCCGTCACTTCCATTTGGCACCCCCGACTAATACTAGGATTATACTTTGGTATCACTCCCTTGTTTGTTTTTGTAAGTCTTGTTATGTTTTCGTTGATAGGTATTGATATGATGGAATATATCCTAAGTAGGTAAACAAATTCATAAGACGACACACGTGACTCAATTGTTGTGGTATAATATAAAAACCATTACTATATTTTAAATTAATCAAAACATGCTACATTTTTACTGACTTAAAATCCTTTTTCAAAAATCTAAATCTCTCCCACAATAGAAAATATTGTAAAATACAAAATTAATATTTAAATGAAACTCAATTTTTTTAGGAAGTGATATAGAACTTAGAGAATTTAATATTAAAATATCATCATGATTTATTTAAATATACTTTCACAGGTATTTATTTATTAATGCTTTAAATCTTAGGACTTTAATTGATTTGTCGCAAAAGCTAGGGTATATCTGGTTCTCAATTAAAAGGCTGGTAGCGTCGAACGTCTGCCTTTATATTTATGGTCAACCAATTGATTGAATTACAAGCTCCCGAGGCGTTTGCCCGTCAGGCATTCTTTATTTATTTGGAGCATTTATATACTGGCGCCAATGTGTCCATTTCTGTATTTTAATATAGTCAAATATATATGTTTTTTTTTTAAATACATTATTATCTTAATTATTTTGCCAATTAATGTAATATTAATCTTTAATACATGCAAATGACTTTATGAATAATGGAAGCGAAATTTATCATAGCTTTCGCTTGGAATAAAGGTGAGCTGTGCAACAACAATGCGGAGCAATATGAATTTCTGCAGTCTCGACAATATTTTCATAACACTAGGATGTTCATGTTTATATTCCCAAACTGCATTTTAACCCCAGATAAGACTACAGTAGTAAAAAACCTTATCATTCAAGCACGTGCCGGTGATATGTATCGCCGGCTCACCTGACACAAGTCCGAAACGTACGTGACTCGCATCCAGAGGCAACATCCAATGCTATAACACAAATAGACTTGCATTTTATCTCATGGACTCAAATATTATAGATTCGAATAAAGTACATCACGTCAATGTTGTTTTATGATTTTATATATATATGTCTACATTTATATATTCATAGACAACCAAAGAGAAATTTAGACATACTTAAAAAGTAATATTTTTTATCCTTCAAAAATAAAATTTTTGTACATGTGTAAGTATTATATGAATCAAAAAATAAAATTTCGAATATATGTTATAAAGTACAAAATTCAATGATTAATAAAATTTTAAAGATTATTTTGTTACTGCTATTTTAATACGTTTACGCTAAATGTGAATTTATATTTAGTTTTTTTACTGATAAAGAAAATGTTGCATAGGTTTTTTTAACTCACATTACAAAATATTTTAATCTTTTTAAATAATAATTAATAAGCAAATAGTAACCAACACTAAATGTTTGTATAATTTTTCTTACTCTTGGGTTTTCGTCACTTTGTATGCTATGATAAATTTATAATACGAGTAATAGCAAAAATTCTGTCACTTAAAAGTTTCATCTCCGTAGATACTTAGTGGAGTGTTAGCTGACTTCATGAATATTTCAACGGTAGAGTTAATGAAGGAAGCCTTTGTCCCAAACTGATAGTTTAATTACAAAATCGGACAAGAGCTGCTAAAGCCACGTTTACTTGATGCATTAGATACGGAATAGATGTTTTATATTTTGCACTTAAGACAAAATTTCATAAAATATTATTTTGTGTTTAGAAGTTTTAAAGCTCTGTATTGATAAGAAAAGTTAATTTGGGTTAGGTATATAATTTCGATATTTATTTCTATTTATCTGTAAATTATAATATGTTATGTAATTATTAGGTAACATAAATAAAGATGCTTCAAAGAAATAATTGGAATTACAGAGGACATAATATAATACCTAAATCAATACTCTCAGTAAGAATATTGTTCTTGACTTTTATTAATTTTAAATGGTTATTAGAATAAAGTTCAATATGTGTCAAAATTCTTAAGAAGATTTTTTCTTAGACCAAAATTAATATATTACATTAATATTTCGTTTCATTAAGCAAAAGTAATATTGCAATCACTGCAGAGGTGCTAATTTACGCTCCCGGAAAACAGGTAGCAGGAAACGTGACTTGCTTGCTGAAAACCAATTGACATGTCCCAACCGATGCAAGACAAATGAAATTGCTATTTGTATGAGCAGAATTTCATTATATACAAGTTTTGTATTAGTCATTAGGTATTCGCGGTATGTAGACGTTTGGGAGATGATTTTGATATGCATATCGTGTGATACATATATGTACAATTACATTATATCGTGTCTAGTCATACTTATATTATTTGTTACAGTGTGTTCTAGGTCGTGGTGGCCTATAGGTTAAACGCCGCCTCTAGTGCATGAGGGAGCGGGTTCAAAACCTGGCAAGTACCAATTTGATTTTTCCGTATCATATGTACTTTCTAAGAGTATTTAGACTCCACTGACAGACGGCAAAGGAAAACATGGACTTAAAATATCAAATTATAAGTTTGAAATCACCAACCCGTTTTGAGCAAGCGTGATGACAAATGCTCAAACCTTCTTCTAATGAAAAGACGTCTCTGCTCAGCAGTGGGCTCTGATAAGCTGATGACGATGACGACGATGGTATGTAAGTTATTCAAGATGCATGTGCGGGGCGGATTAATATAAAATCTAGAATAACAAAACTTAACTTGATTCAAGAGATGCTGTGAGTAACACTTTTATTGCATTTTTTTAACGCAAACATTTATTTAATGTTTAATAATTAAGTTGCATTTTTCTTTCTGGTTCTTTATTTTTATCTATTTGATATTTCATCTGTAGACATATTCATTGCCAATCTAACCAAACCTGATTGAAGTAAGTAAAATCATATTTTTTTTAAACTAAAGATCCTAAAAACAGTTGTATAACTGAGTACGTGACTCGCGGGCCTCTAGCATGCAATTGACACGTTCTGGGACACGAGGGGATCTCTTTTTCTTCATATTAGTTTAGTTTTGTAATACGTAATGAATAGAAAGTCTCAAATTTGTTTATATGATATATACATGCAGGCGCAGAGATAAGAAAATCATTTTACTGACGTATATTTTGTCATATGTAAGTATATTTCTTTCAAAAATCGATTTCTTTATTAAATTTTTTGTATGTCTTTTCTTATGGAGCCAGTCAAATTATCAGATTTTATATGTAGCTTACGAAACACTGATGTATAAAATATTGTGTTAATTAATTACTTGAATTGAGTAATGAGAACGTTATAAAACAATATAGACTTGAGACTTACTGCCATTTAAAATGTATACGGAGCTATAAATCCATCATAAATTTAATTTAATTGAACAATCAAAAATACCAATCGAGCCTGTGTTTACACGCATACTTATCCGCTAATCCTCAAAGCTTCGCGAAAGCGCTACTGAGTCGGCGCGAAATCACATGGAGAGTGGGGGGGCAGTAACCTTTCCAACGTCTGACGGGGAGGTTGTGTCACATCTGACTCTGTTTACATCGCGATGTTCATGTAAACTATCAATATACATTGCGAACTTTTTTTGTGGTAACGATATGCATCATGATCACCTCCTTAATTAAGTCGGGTTGCATGTACGGGTCATGTATGTAAATAAATAATTAGTGACTATGTGTGGAGTGCAAAGTGTCGATAAGTAGTGTCAAGTATGGTCGCGGGAACAATTAAAAGAGATAAACGTGCATGGAACCAGTTTAAGTTTGTACTTTTGCATCTTTTGTTCACTTTTCATGCGACAAAAGGTTGGTAACACATTTTTTTTTTATTTCCTAAAAATATGCAATATTGGTAATCTTACAATTAACATAAATTATATGTCTTGGTAGAATGTCTATTATATTTGAGTCTAATAATTTTTAAATATTTGTCCTGGTAACATTAATGCCTATTTTTTAGAGATTTTATACAAGAAAATATTTTTTGTAGCCAGGAGCCGTTACCTTACAAAATCTTTTTATATTATTTAATATTTTTATCATACCTTAAAATCCTTTTCCTTCTAGTCCAAGTCCCAATTCCGAACAGCGTCAGTAAAAGGATACTGTAATTTTATAATTCAATCATAGCCATTTCCTTTCCACATTTATTGTTTCATGTACTTCAATGGGTACATTATTTAGTTTAACTGCCATTTACTATCTAAGTACAGGCAGCTCTTGTGGTTTTGTAATTTATACGAAAACTTTTATTATTCTGTAGTTTGTTTTAGTAAAACTGTTATTTTAGAAATAATAGGTCCTTAAGTAATAATAATAGTAACTATCTATTTATATTTCTACAAAGCCCAAAGCCGTGCGCCCAGGATAAAGGAGCATCCGTCAGATACAATAGTTGGCAGAAGTGAACCTGCAACTTTACGGTGTGTGGCTGAAGGTAAACCTAAGCCCACAATCCTATGGTATAAGGATGGTGTTCCACTTGCACCAACCGATCATCCCCATAGAGTTCTTCTTGAAGATGGACTATTATTTCTCAGGTAGGCTAAAGTAATTAATATCTTTTTTTTTTGTAAATTTAAGAAAAAAAATTGTATAAAAAAAAACATTTAGAGAATTACGCATTGCAAAAGGTATGAAGAACAGATAAGAATTGAAAAAATAATCAGCAACAAAAACAACCCTATGTTTCTAAAGCTTACAAATCAAATATTTATGACAAAATATTTGTTGAATCTTTTTGATCCAACTTTCTGTTGTTTGAATCCGAATGATAGAAATGAGTAAATACTTAAAAATGAAGTGTATATCCGACGGAGATCCGAGATCTGAATCCGAGATATAAATAAGATTCTTTAGGATTTCACCTTTCCAAACACCCTAAAGACTTATCTCCCCTTTATGATGCCATTTCCTTTTAGGGTTATGCGTAGTAAGAAGGAAAGCGACGATGGTGTATACTGGTGTGTCGCTCGTAACACTGTCGGGGAAGCGGTTAGCAAGAACGCCACCTTAACAATTGCTGGTATGAAATGCTTTTAACTTTTTCCAAAATAACTAACGTCGTTCACACACTTTTTAATCACTTTAACACTTTAGTTTTCCTTAAACACCTTTTTTACTATTTAATTATTTTTATGAATACATAAACTTAAGATAACTTTATAGACACTAATACTTTAATTTTATGCATTGTTAAGCTAAAATTCTCAAGAGACAATTCAAAATTAATTCAAAATAATAGTTTTATAACCTCGTTTTAACTTCAACTTCTACAATTCTCAGTACAATGGACATAAAGGAACTATTTATTTTTATTTATTACTGCAAAGCTTTTGAATTTTCACATAATTATAATATTTATAACAAAAAGTTTACTTTACTTCAGTCTTACGCGATGAATTTAGAAATGAACCTAGAGACGTTAAAGTAGCCAGTGGCGAAGCAGCGTTACTTGAATGTTCCGCTCCCCGAGGAATTCCTGAACCATCTGTTCATTGGACAAAAGATGGGCATAGTTTAGATATAGAAGTTAATGGAAGGTAAAAAATCTAAGCATTGAGGTAGTATCATTTCATTGTTATGGTACTATAATCATAAAATTTATTACAGGGTCACTATAATAGATGGAGGTAGTTTAAAATTTCTAGAAACTATAGCTTCAGACAGCGGTGTATACAGATGTATAGCATCGAATGTTGCCGGAGAGAGGCAATCACGACCAGCGACATTACTCGTATTACGAAGACCACATTTTCTTGTGAAACCTAATAATATAACGGCTTTGATAGGACAGAACATCGAGTTTCATTGTCAAGTAAGAAAATACATAAATACGTGTGTATCTATTAAAACATGTTTTATTTTCTAATTATTATTGTTACTTTTAGGCCTCACCCGAGTCGGACGTATCTGTAACGTGGTCAAGGGATAGAGGTTCATTATCTTTATATGCGATAATACGAAGGGGTTCGTTAAGAATAGATAGGGTAGTAGCGTCGGACGGAGGTACTTACACATGCCGAGCTGAGAGTCAAGCTGGTTTTAGTGTTGCTACAGCAACCCTTACAGTACACTGTTAGTATTTAAATAAGAAATATTAAATTAATGTAATTATATTGTAACAAACAGTATGTAATAGAGCAATGGGTTGCAGCTTTACCTCAATTTACGAGGGTACCATCAGATCAAACTGCTTGGGAAGGCGAATCAGTTTCATTTCCCTGTGAAGCTGATGGCACACCAAAACCTGTTATATTTTGGACGATGGAAGGTTCTCAGGTTCGATTTAAATTTTATATAAATTGTGACATACTATACAAAATACTAGAAAATGCTGCATATATTTTTTGAAAACTATTTTATTAATAAGTATTTACCGTTTTATTCTACAGGAATTAGTATTTCCAAATTCAGAACACGCTACCGGGTCTCTTTATTTAGATCGGGTCTCAACACAACATGCTGGTAGATTGACTTGCGTAGCAGTTAGTGCTGCAGGAAGCACTTTACATACAGCAACTCTACAGGTGAATATATAATTGATGATGAATATTTATGGCTTCAAGTACTAAATTATTAATATACATATAATAATTTACTAGGTATTAAGACGAGAAGCAAATTCATTTAATGGTAACACTGAATCGTCATCTCCATATCCTGAATTAAATAAACCACAAAATCATCCACCCATGACTCAATACGAGCTTGTTCAGGCTCGTCGTTATTTACAACAAGATGTCTTAGTTTTAAGAAGAGTCGAGGGGATATCTTCGACAACTTTAAAAATAGTTTGGGATGTAAGTTATTTTTTTATTTTAATTAATTAATTTAATACCTGATAAAGTATGTTTGCAAAGTAAATTATGTATGTACGTTAACATTTTAGGTTTTAACGGATTACAATGAATATTTAGAAGGAGTAAAAATTTGGTTTAATGGTACTTCGTTAAATCGACAGCAAGCAATTGATGTACACAACACACAACAAAATAATAATTCTTTGGAAAGTTTTGTTGAATTAACAAAGTACGACAATTTTTCTATGACTACTGTTCATAACAGTGGCTCATCTAGCCATTTATTAACAGGGTTGATACCTTACGCTCAGTATAACATATTTTTGATGCCCTTTTACAAATTACTGTTAGGTAAACCATCTAATATGAAAAGTGGTGTTACGGAAGAAGATGGTGCGTATGATATTTATTACTCTAGGTATATTTAATGATATTATAAGTGCAAAGCTTGGTAAGTTATAAAAATAATGTGTTTTAGTCCCTTCGGCGTCTCCACAAAATATTTCTGCTGGTGTAATTAATGCTACATCAGCTTGGATCCGATGGGATCCGCCCCCTGTCCACACGTGGAACGGTGATCTATCTGGTTATTTGGTACGTTTTTATACCAAACTTAATTACATCTGTAGGTGATTTTGTTATTTCTAAATAAGTTGGGCAAATATATTTTCAAGTGTTATTAGTCAATGAAACAACCATTGCAACAGATCGAAGTGCGAGTTGGCGCTGGTACTAATGGGCGAGTGGTAGGCCAGATGTCACTAGGTGCTCGAACTCGAGCAGCGGCGGCTAGCTCCCTGCGAACCGGTGGGCGATATAGCGCACGAGCTGCCGCTGTCACGCGCCGCGGTCACGGGCCTTTTAGTGCCCCTGCGCATATACACATGCTTCCTACTCATTCACAGAGACATTACGTTCAGTAAGATATTCTAAATTATATCCTTCCTATAATTTTTGCTTGTTATTTTCCCCTTTTTCATCAAACCACAATCATTTAACTTTCATTGCTTCAGAACTGAACCTGCGACCGACAAGGCGATATTATCAATGTTTCAGGAAACTTGGTTATTAGTGTTAAGCATAATACTATTAGCGATAATAGTTACAGGTGCCAGTGTTTTTATTTATTTACGAAGGAGACAAATAAAACAGAGAAAAAATCATAACTCAGCTGGTTTGTACAATATTATTGAAATGCAAATTATTTTTTGATCAATATTTTTTTTTATAATTTCTTTCTCTTTTGATAGGTACTCCCATAACGAACACCCAATGTTTGCTAGGTAAAGAAGCAGTTTGGCTTCGCGAAAGACCTTTATATGAAGACTCAACCGAACCCCGAATAGAAATATTAAACTGTCACCAAAGTTTATTACACAGTAAGTATCCAAATAAAAGGAGAAAACTAAAGTTTATTCATAAATAATAATTATTAAATATGATGTATTCAGGTGGTCATACAATTGGCACAATGGCTATGGAAGCTGAATATAGTCTTCCACAACACACAAGTGCCTTAAATATGATGGCACAAGAAGATACTAGACGACACGCTCCAGAACCTTATGCGTCTAGCGCTATTTATACTGAATTACACTATCAGGTAAGATCACTAATGGTAAACTAAAAATATATTTATTAGGACGATGTCATCAGGCTATAAATGAAATTTTAGGACCACACGGACGCGGAGGATTCATGCATAAAATGTGCTGTTAGTCCAGAATCTTACGACAATAGTATGGTTAGATCGTTTGCAGACAGTAATCAATATTCCAATGAAGAATGTTCCACGTGTTGTCGTAGCAGTAGTTCAACATTGACTAAAGATTACAGTGATATGACGAAATGTGGAAACGAAGTTGATGACGTGCAAGATTTATCTTTAGATGAATGTCCGTCTTGTAAGACGACACAATCAAGATCATCTAGTCACCATGATGGTAACAAAGAATGGACGGCTATAGCTGATGTCGAATACGACTATCCTCAATGGCAATGGTTAGGAAGAGAAAATAGCTTTAGACAGATGACCCAAAATTCTAAACATTCAAGTCAAAGCCGACGAAGCGACCAAAACTGTAGAATGAATTTATGTGATATTCTACCACCACCTCCATACGAAAGGTACAATTTTTTTTAACCATTTGAAGAAGATAAATATAATAATATATTGAAGAATGTTTTCTTACAGGGAAACAACGTACAGGGAAATGCATGCATTCACTAACAATTCAGGAGCGTCCGGTTGTTCTGGACATTCGTATCGAAGTTAGTTAATTATACGATATGTATCATAGATTTAAACAAGCAATACTATTTTAGGAACATGTACATAAACAATGTAAAAAAGGTTGTCAAAATTTTGCGATAAGAGATTTATCACGCCACTTTAAAGGTATTATTGTAAAACTTCATTCATTGAACTTAATTTATCTGTCTCGTCAGTTATACTACAGAATTGGGCCTAAAATATATAAAAATATCATATCATGAATTATTTAATATAACCGTAAAGTGGTGAGATATTCTTAAGGTTGTAGTGTTGTGGACGTGTTTACAGATAGACTGCCATATTACGTAATTTAGTAGTTATATATAGGTTTCATCTTTCTCTAGAGACTGTGATATAGTATAATTTTAATTGATATTATTTTGTAAATACTTTGGAATATTTGATACTATATACAATTTTACCTTGATCATATTTATTGCATGTACGTGGTAAAGTTTCAAAGCGAACATAAATTATATAATTAATCACATTCGTAGAATTTTGTACTGAAACCTGGTTCTAGGAGCATTATTTTGATTTGTATATTATGATTAAAGTAATATAACTTAAATTTTTGTCTCATTTTACTTTAATTATATAAAAACTATTAAAATGCATTATTCAAAGTTTCGTCCCGACTGATATTGTCAATAAATGGAATAATAGCAGGAACAAGTTCAATAATAGCATTCAAACAATAAATTCACCACGCAAGTACTCATTTACGAGTAATCAAGGCATTTGAAGAGGCACTAAAGTCATAAATAGCTCGTTGATCGTATTGAAGTTGTTTAACAGATTTTATTTCGCACAAATATTTACAAAATATTCCGAAACATTTCTTAAATAAATAAAATAATAAATTGTAAACTTTTCATTTAATTGAACTTGTATAACGTTTTTTTTTTTATATTTTTTTTTATAAATAGGAGCTTTTATTTTTAACTGGTACATATGATCCTGTCGTCTCAATTATTTTAATATTTTACGAACGATTCCATGTTGCTATTATATCTTCGCTGAATTTATGAATTATTTGTTGACAATTAAAATTTGTATTCATAATCTGCATATTATTTAAAACAAAACAAAGTTTCATAACAATTAAAGCCTTAATCGTCTTGCCTCGTAAATGTAGGTGGGTTTTGCAGACAGCCTCCTAACATAGGGAGTTACCATGGTAACGAGTCCCTACTACACCCTTGTTATTAATACCAGTAATAATTAAACTTGATTGCATTTCACACCAGGTGTTGGATGATGCCTCTTGTCAGGAGACGGCGTGACCCCCTGTCAGTCCCAATTGCAATTTGAAGAGCAATTACACGGGACTAATAAGTCTAACATAATTATGAAGGTCATTTATTACCATCTACTCAATATTTCATTACTTTAAAAATAGTTTACTTTAACAAATCCTTCGCCATAAATTGGTTACCCCTGTCAATCTGAAGATACCACAGTGTTGCGGTTTTTTAATTCTTTTTTTTTATATTTAAACATATTTTTTATTATATATTACCAAAAGGTTTTCATATTGTTGTTTACGATTTAATCATCGTGCCCCTTACCAAAAACGTCAGGGCGTTCAATCATCTGGAATTCAGTTTTCTCTGATTTCTTATTTCTATATTAATCAAGTCACCCCATTTGCAATTTTCAAAAGAGCTTCGATTGAGGGTTTCTTCCACTTTAAGTCGAGGTTCTATAAAAATACGAGACTAATATGGATGTTAGGTAATTTAGACTTTATGAAATTTTGTTTTTATTTTTTATTTTATAGGTAGAACAAAGGTTCTATACCACACAAACAACATTCTTCGATTAGCCATTAATAAGTTTTAATTGATACTAAATCAATGTTACTGGTGAAAGTCACGAATTATGAGAAATAATTACAAAAATTCACGAAAAGTCAGAAGTGGAGGGTGCATGAATTACCCATAACGCAGCGGCTGAAAGTACTTTCAGACCCATAATTCGTATTCCTTCGTCCGGGGTTCCGTATAATATTTATAGGTATAGATAAGGCCTACAGATGGCGTTTTCCTTCCCCTAATACTTGTTGAGTTATGGTTTCCAATTTCCAGTTCCACGCTTCAGGTAGGAGGTGTGTCTCTTGTGGGTTCTAGAAACTTCTATGGAATTTCATTTGATAAATGATTTCGTGAGAGTTATACATCCTTACGACTATTTCTTCAAGCACACATATTAGGAAATCGCCTCATTTAATATAATAGGTATTGATAGTGTAAACATCTTTTATTATTAAAAACATATAAATGGCCCATGGCATTAGTCACGGGTGAAAGAAATCAACACAAAATTATGACATCGGGGTCGGAGACTCAGCGGGAGTCACGCAATGGCGCCTGTTTTGGTGATTTATTCAACTATAACCGTGAGTTTTATACAACTAATGATTAATCAGTATCCATTCTGTCTTTATAACACCTTAAAAAAAACAGCAGTTCGAACTTATTAAAGGTTAGAGAAATGTAAGTCCCTACTAATCCTGCAGCACATTTTTTATTTCATAAAATTTTATATTATATACTTCGATAAAACTAATTAATTAACTATAATAAAACTGGCAGTTTTTACAGTTTTCATTATCTTAGGGTAGTAAAGTAAAAAAAAACAAACATACAGATATTAAAAACACAGTTATACTTTAATACAAAATACAATATGAAAATGTAGACTTAAAATTGTAGTTATTTTATAAACACTAACAATTACTACTTTCAAGCCAATTAAAAAACTAATGGCGATTTGTTAAAAATCTTATCGAAAAGTAGGTGCAAAGGCGAGTTATGTTTAATTGATACAATGTTAAAGACTAGGCTCTAATTATAATTACAAGAGAAGATCAGTTACAGAAGGGATTCTGGATGAATTATTACAATTAGTATTATATCTGTATTTTTTTTATTATATATTTTTTTAAAGTCTTAATATCTGTAAAATATCTTGTAGAATGTAATAACAAGATACATTTATTATTAATTTAATAAATATAGAGAGCTTATATAGTCAAAATTACTTGTCGGACCTTAGGTTTTCATGTTTGTGCAAGTACAGATAAAAATATAAAAATGAAATTGTAGTATTACACAACAAACCAACTTACTATAAATAAGTACGCATTTTCTTTTATTTTATTAGAAATATCAACAAGTAAGGATATTCTTTACCAATGAAAATTTTAAACAACTTAGTCTACATAATGCGTGCTAGACTAGAACTTTTTTGTACTGTTTTTTCTGAACAAAACTTTATCGTAGAATGGAGTTGAAAAGCTTATTTGTATTGTTTCACCGATAAAAGAACTCAGCCTACGGATTGAAAAGTTCGAACGCTATATAAAAAACTAAGACCACTGTTAAAAAATAAAATTGAATGAAATAAATACTTTCTTTAAGGAATTGAATAACGGTATTTAATTTCTCAATGTTGTATAGAAATGGCTACTGATGTATCATATTATAATGAGATGTTTTAATTATTTTTTTATATGTTAGTTTTACGCCTACGCCCTAAAGATGTTGTGCGATATGAAAACTAGCAATTAAATTGACGTAGAAAACCCACAATAAAATTAGCTTATTAAAATAAATGAGCAAACATTTAGACATCGTTGTTGTGATTAATCCGTAGTTTATTGACGATCCCATCGCGCAACTTTTAATGTTACGCAATCAACTTTAATGCCGCACTATTTCTTTTATAGGTGCTTTGAAATTGTCAAGTATTTTATCTTCTAAATTTATTTAACACTTTTCAATATCACTAGCAAGATAATCGTGGTAACTTAATAATTTTCATGAGTATTATAAACTATAAGAAATAAATACATAATTGAAAAAAATATATATATTTAATAGAAAAATTAATGTAAATTTAAGAAAAATTGATTATACTAAAGAGAACAACAAAAGCTGTCCTTTTGATGTTCTCTTTAGTTAAAGCTTTTGTCAATTATTCAAAAGTTCATTAAAAGGAATCGTGCTCAAGAACAGTTATGAATATAATCTCATTAAAGAGACAAAACATTCCAATTCATGTTATCGATTCCAATCATTACAAATTCACCGTGAAACTTGTGGAATTAGCCGCCGCAAAGGCCCCTTTATCTACAGCCATATTTTTAAGTAAATTACAAATAGGTACGGGGTACGGCCATCAGTTGCCGTGCGTGTTATCGCGACAAGGGGATCGCGAATACGATGTCTGTACACATATTAAGAACAAGTTTTTTATGATAATATTAGATTGAATTGAATGATATTTGAGATCCGTTAATACAAAATGTACGATATCATACATCTCATGATTGTTAATTTTAGACGTCAAAAACAAACTCAATTATAAATTCCTTTTAACTGTTTTGATCAAAACAAAATAAATACTTATTTAATCCCTTTGTTCTTACTTTAAACGCCAACAAAAATACCCAGTACTGCAATTATGTATTTTGTAAAAATATTATTAAGGGATTTGAAATCTAACGACATTTCAATATAAAAAATAGCCCCAATATAAGAAGTTTTACAAAAAGATTTGTTTAATTCCTGGAATACGACATTTATTAAAAGTCCTGTATAATATGTTTTATAATGGTTGAATATCAACGTAGTGTGTACGCAGAGGCGTCGGAAACAAATTTTTTCGTCTAGTCTCCCCGTCGCATTTACGGCGTTTCCTAGTTGAATATTTTTCCTTTAATAGTGTTAATATTACCAACATTCTGAATTGCTATAGACATTGATATTTCAAACTACAAAAAATTTGGTGTTTCTAAATCATCTGTATATTCTTATATATGTTCACTCCTTGACCTCTTTGTTTAATTACTCCGATTATCGTTAAAAAATGATACCTTAAGATTGTTATTTTATTTTTTTCTAATAATCTGGTGAAGTTATTAAAGAAACTATTATTGTATTCTGATGCCATTTTGACGTTATACAGAATTTATTCATATCTCTAAGCAGCGTCATAGGATTAAAATCATTATTTTTTTTACGTCTGATACAGCAGCAGCAGTCTTTTTTATGGATATAATATTTTTTGTAGGTCATGTATAAAGATAATTGATCCAATTGTCTTTATACATGCACCAATAAACGTATCTAATGAGACTGTCATCTCGAAGTTGTTTCCAAGAAACATTAAAACAATATGTCCTACGTCTATGAATAAAATGACGTAGTTCTTAAAAAGACTCCTTATAAGATTTCTTTTTCCTTTGTGAGATCAAGAAATAAAAATTAAATGCGACCGCTTTTCTCGATCGTGTTTGTTTGTATTGTCAGTTTGCTCTGAGGAGAACCAACTGCTGTTGGCATAAGCAATGTATGCTACACGCCGGGTGGTCTTTATCATTTTAATGTACACAAACTACAATATAATGCTAAAATATAAAATCAACAATGGAGCCATAAGAAACAAAAGGTGAAATAAACCATGTGTATTTCACTATTATTCTAGAAATGGGACGATAATAATGTCTACGATTGCATAGCTCACCTTTTTTATCCCTTTTATATTTCCCAACTCGTGGTCAAATTTCTTAGTTAAATTACAATTCATATTCAAATTTGTTACTTATAATATATATGTTGCTTTCTAAAGCGATTAACTGAAACTTATATTTAAAAAACAAACTATAAAATCCTTATCGTAACAGTTAAAGATCAATCAGAATAATATTTTATATACCAGTTATTCTTTGATTCCGTTATTTTCATAACATTGCGTCAATTTGACTATATTCTAGAATTAATGCTGACACTTTTATCTTTATAGTCATAGATTGTTAAAGTGCGAAGTGAGAAAGCAATAATATTAATGATTTTATTGCTCTCTACGCAGTTCATATAATTTGCTTCGTTTGAAGTGAGCGGCCAATCTTAAACAAGAAATTGCGGACGCGTCAAATCAAATAAATTACAAAGTTAACGATATACTTATAAATATTTATAGATGGGCACATTCGGTTATTTTACAAACACTCGATGAGTAATGGCGCATGTTTAGTGTTTGTCTCTGTTTTATGGTAAGTCGAAATAGATGTACCATACAGGAACCGCTGGAGTATGTGCATAGCGGTGCTCGTCGATACCGTCATGATGGTAATAGACTTCTAAAATATGTATATAAATATTTTAGTCGATCGTAAAAGCCGCTTGGATATACCGTTCAATACGTCATCGCACGATCATTGAACGTTATGTCTTATTGGGTGATGACATGCAGAATAAATTGTGCGCACGACTCTGATCTTACAAAAGGCTCGGCATGTTACAAAGACAGGCTTAATTTGTAAGTCTTATTATTACAGGTTGTAAGGTTTATTGTTGTTTGATGGTGTTATAAATATATCGTGTTGCATGCAATAAGGGGCAGGTGTTTCACCTGGGGTCTGTCGGATCTTCAGACGCATTGGCGCCCTGCTGTGAGTGTGAAGCGAAGGCCTTTTACTCGATAACTCTTTAACGCAATGTTATTAGCTTATGATGCATCGATGTATTAACTTATTTAAATGAAAACCAGTTGTTGAACGTTGAAATACTTTATAAAAATTCTTTATCTCAGATCCCTATTCGATATTTTTAATATCGAAAACAAGAATAACATAGATTCATGAGTTGTTTACTTGATGCCAACATTGATAAACAAGATAAAACGTTCTCTAAGTACATATAAAATATTAGTTTTATTAAATTTATGTATAGACAAATACTAATAAAAATATTCGTTTGTTTACGTATTTAGATTTAAAAAATGAAACAAAAAAGGCAGAGTTGTGTATTATTAAGATCCTGATTTAATCTCATATTTAGAATTTTTATTTGTCTAGAAAGGAGTACTTAGCCTCGCGCAAAAAATAAATAAATTATTTAATGTCAGTTTTAAGGACAAATGAGAATATATTAAAAAAAATCAAACAATCACATCAATCAATACTTGTCTTTGTTATAAACATAGCTATATCTAACTTATTTGCATGAAAATATTGTCGCATAATCCAAAATTTCAATTTATAATATATACATATATATTAAAAACTAAAAAGCTCTCCAGTTAAAGTTAATTAAAATGTCCCGGAAAGAACGACCATTACCGGGGATGAAAAAGCGATTTCCCTCGACGGGTTTTAAAGGAATCGAGTAGTCTCAAGACTATTTTAGTGAGGGTTTAAATTAACTACTGGCCTTTTGAGTTATTCTCTTTTAGAATCACTTAAAGCGATTATTCGACACTGAAAGTGAAATATCTTTTTTATTACGCGTTTAAATTTAAATTAAAAATGTTTATTTTCCAAGATATCCTGTTAATATTGGCTTTCATAAGTATTATGCGAAATCTTTTTTGCAAATCAACTAATAGCCTATAATGTTGGAAAATAATTAATTTCTTAAGCATTAATAATTTTGTTTCTAGATTAAGTTCTAGATTTATGAAGCTGTTACATAATTTTCATCTAGCCCATCTGCCGAGATTGCCCCAGTTTTTTGTAATTAACGCCTTTTCCTTATCAACAAGGTACTAGCGGAAGTTTCCTTCATTAAAGTAAAATTACAGGCGTTTCGGCCCTTGGGATTTAGAAATTATGGAATAAGGGATACGGTCTGGTCTCTAATGGTCTTGTCGGTAGTTACGGCCAGCCGATTACTGTTTATGTTATGTACAAACTCGGCTTAATCCCTTATTCATATAAGTATATTGCATAAAATGAAATTAATGCTTTTATTTTACTTAATACATATACATATATGTGTGTGTGTGTATATGTATGTGATAGATGATGTTTTTCTGTATAAATAAATATTTTACCAAATAATATTAAACGAAAATTCCAAAGGATTTTAGTTTTCCATAAAACTATAAATAAAATTCAGTGTTTGATATATTCAGACATGTTGCAATAAAAAAATATTTATTAGCATTTTACAATACGGCGTTCTAGAGATTCTGAAGTCAATATCTCTGTCTTCATTGCTCATCCGGATGCCACATGTGACACTAATTGTACAGCCCTCGTTATCTTAATAAGTCATTAATTATAATAATCAAAGATGTATTCCTGGCAATTGTGTATAAATAGCGTTTTAAGTATTTATATAGGAATCCTTTTACTGTTTATCAGCATACTATATTTTATTGGAGACTTAAATAATTATTGAATAATTACAATATCGCGGTATCGGTAATGTAAAAATCTTTTTCCTCTTACTATAAAATTACAATCTTCATATATTAGATTATATAAATATATAGGAATATTTTTATTTTTTTAAAAGAAAACTCTAATTCTACTCATTTTAGTAGAGGCCTTTATAAGGTTTCAACGCTGTGAAAAATCGGTCCATTATGTGAGGTGGGAGGGTCTGACTCGTATTTCAAAACAACACATTATTGTTTTCTTCTCCTTCTATTTTACGGTTAAAACCGTTATAAAT
>DVQP01000283.1:0-26209 GCA_018231745.1 Danaus eresimus
ACGAATTGCATCATATTTTTTTGACATAACAACGAGAAGGTGTCAAATCTTTTGTATTCTTATTATTTAGTTAGTAATAATAACTTAAAACTTTGTACATATCGATTCCAACAATTATGATTCAATCAGTCCGTGTCCTGGCTGTTATTCCTGTGGTATATATAACGGGTGTTAGCTCGCACGTGATGAACATTTTCGTATATATAATTCTCAATAAGTGTTCCGGCACACTAATTACGACACGACACAACACAACACAGCACAGAACAGCACAGCACAGGCCGTAAAACGTTAACCTGAACCACATTTCTCAGTCCTGTGTCACAACATGAATCACGAGACATATCCCACCAGCCGGCGACAATTTACTTTTACGACCGCACACTAAAGAGTTACTAGCGACAGTTATGGCGGGCAGCGTTTCCCGCCAACTTTGACATCCGAACCGTTTTATTGCTACGCTACGGCTATTTCGACTTCGGCGTTGATACAGTTTAGTTGTGATTGATTTATACAGATGGCGCTGTCGTTAATAGCGTTCACTATTATATCGCTACAATAAATATATAGATAGAAAATTACTATTTCATCTTCATCCGTATAGCGAGATAATTTACGTCGTAACGTGGTACAAATGATTATTTTTCGTATTTATCATATACAGATAATAATAAAAATTAAAGTTTAACGCGTGTGAAGTATTAGGCGAGTATCGTTTTACACGTCATAAATTCCCGCCGAAACCGTTACCGGGAATAATAGCTGTTTGTTTCCGAAGTGTGCGTTAAACGCTTGCTGGCTCCGGCCGCGGCGTGCATTGGTTCGTTATTCGGAAATAAATCTGCGGCTCTAGCACTCGGAGCCGACCAATCGCGGCGAGAGACGAGTTATACCAATACAACATTTATTAGCAAATCATTTAGTTTTATTATTTAGTTCTATATTCTGTTCCTATCCAATCTTTGGCGTATTAAAAAAACTATGCAGCTTCGTAAATTTCATACGTCGGACCTATTTTTTCTTAAACGTCGAACTAGCAAAGATATCTTTCTAAAGTAAACAAATACGTCATTAATTATTCCATCGTAACTTTCGCCATATGCACAAACAGGGATGGGTAATTTTTTTACATTTCCCGGTACTATAGATTAATATATGGCTGTCATTTGTCGCTTCTTGTCAAAATAGCTATTAGGTGAGCTGACCCAAGCTATTAAATGTTTTTATTAGACAACATATACGTTCAGGTAAATAATGAAACGCAGAGCATAGCTAGTACGATTCCAAACAACAGAAATTGTTTTTTTTTTTAAACTTCAATAAACCAAAGACTATAATTTTTTTCGCTCCAAAATGTTCTTTTACGTTTAGTTCAAAGCTTTCATTTTATGAGAATTTTGTCGTAAATAAGTTTTTTATTAAATCATCGGGAAGAAATAAATCTAGCTTTTAAAATGTTTTTATTAAAAACGGATTGTCCAACTCTCAGCGTATAAAACGAACTCTTTGCGACACTTGTCTCGTGTTTGAAACAAGGAATCATAATATGAATACTTTAAAATAGTAATCTCAAAATAATTCTATTTCTATATTTTGGATAGAAAATAATATGTATTCAGTTATTTTAATTAAATCTAAAATAATAAATTATGTGTATTTGGCGATATTCACAGTATTATACACATCGAAGCTGTTTTTTGCCGTAAAAAAAAATATAAAGCATTTTTTTATAATAATTAAAAACGAAAAAGTATTTACACTATGAAATATATAATCTGTACTAGGGCTTATCTTTTGAATTGTCATTTGTATAAATTTAAAAAAACGGCATATATGTAGAATGCCCGAGCAATCGGAGGCCCCGATTGTCCGGGATAATGAAGACTTGCTTAAACCATATTACTAGAAATCATAAATAATACCTGGGACTAAAGTGCCCGAGCGTGAAGATGTAATGCCAGCAGCTCACATCTGCCTCGCCTCGGCGTTTATTTTCTCGTACATAGCTATCCGTTAGAATATTTTATGACACAGGCAATGACTCAATAATGACGTTAAGTTGATGTCCGTACAGTCGTCTGTATGTGTGTATGTTAGTCCACCAGAGCCGGGCGGACAGCGGGCCCCCCGGAGGCGCGAGGAGGGTCCGTTAGCACAGCCCTACGCCGCGGAGCCGAGCGCCGGCGGGCCGCTGTACGCGCCCCACGCGCACACCGTAAGGTACGATTCGTTCATATTATATTATATACGTATATGTATGTTTGTTTGTTTAACGATTAATATCCGTTTCGACAGATACCAACCTCACTCTAGCCACAACAGCTCGTACACAGCGTATTACGCTCACAGATAATAAACATGAACTATTTTGTGTACGTAGATGTAACACGAACGAAATTAAATATATATATAACATTATATACTTTTCTGTTTATAGATTTGTTAGCTTATAAAATTTTATTAATATATGTATGTAATTCTAAATGATACAGTTTGTGTTCCCTTGTGCCTTATAGAACTATGTTATAATAGGTCAGTATTTATTATTATATACTTGTTTAATATTAAAACAATATATATTTTCTTAATATTTCACATACATATAGTGATAAAGATTTAGTTTGTCAGAGATATCTTCTGGATTATTGTAACCGAATCACGTTGTTTGCGAAAATTATCTTGTTTCGTTGGCCTTGTAGATTTTATGAATTACTGCCGAGTCTTAGCAATTTGACTAACATTACATATGTTTTTAGTTTCTAATATGTCGTTGTGAGTATCTTAATTGTATAACTCATAAGCTTTAGGAGTGTCACCAGTCTGTAATTATTTGCCAAATGTAACCAAATAATAGTAGATATATATGTATATTTCATGAAATACAATAAAAATTTACTAAAGTTCGTTTCATTTATCCCACCTAAAACATTTATAGACACGTATCTTAGAGCTACGAATATGACCACGTAGCAGACATATTACATTAATAGGAAGTAGTACTGCATCTGCTGGGGCAGTTCCTCGATTTTGGGTGTTTTGAAATGCGCTTTCTCGGACAAAGTGTAGGTCATGACGTGGTTCACAGTGGATATACCTGGCGTGTCCTCATCTATGACCACCTTGGATGAGACTGTCTCCTCGTATTCTTCTCCTATCATCTCGGGTTCAGGCTGTGTTGGTTCGTCTAGTAGTACAACGGTCATCGGTTCCAACGAACAGTAAGGCAGGTATTCGTCGGTTGGGTACTGGATGTAATTATAGAAAGTGGGGCGCTGGCTCACTGGTGAGGAGTGAGAATGTTTTGGGGCTGGTATTTGGGTTTCGATCGGTGTGTAATAGTGGTTATAACTAGGAGACTCTTTAGCGTAATCCGGTTTGTAGCAACACACTTCCGGTTCAGAGGGTTCGCTTACATTTGGTTGGCCTCGCTTCCTGTTAGTTTCGGCTCGCGTGTCATTTGTTGAACACGGCAGTTCCGGTGTTGTATTGGTTCTGGTAACGTTCCTCAAGGCCAATGTGTTCTGTAGTATGTCTGTCATTTCTCTAGCCTGTTCGTTGGCCGCTACAGCGAGGTCTGATAGCATCTCAGTGTCCGGACTGAAGTTTATTCCGTATTTGTCAGCTATTTCCTGGGCGGTCATCATCTTTTCTATGGCCACGTTCTGATATTCGTTATTTGATTTTATATGTTTGAGGAGTCTCATCACCAGGTGTGTACTATCCATCGGCGTCTCAATCGACCTCTTCTTCCTCAATTGGTTGTCAGCTTCCTTATCGTTGTAGTTGATAGCGTATGATAAGAGATTAGCCATTTCACTCTGAAGGACCGTAGTTATCTGGTTCGCCATTTCTTTGATAGCTTCTAGTTGTTCTTCAGGAGACTTGTCATTGAACGTCGCTTGGGCCATAAGTGAAGCTGATGAGGTCGGGTTGAAATGGTTTCCGAGGAAGATGTCCATCCAATCGTTGGGAGCTTTGAAGTCGTTCTGTATGGCCGAGTCATTATCCGGTTTCGTTTTAAGTATTTCCCGGGACTCTATCTGGTTCTCGTCCACTTCATTCTGTGTATGCGCTAATGTATTCTAGAAAAATATTCAATAAAAATTAACTTGATCGTCATTAGTTTTTTATTTGTATATGAAAATATATAATAAAATATTAGTTACCTGAATGAACAGCACCAAAATAATATAGAGTGCAGCCATGACGGACGGATAATGATCAGATTTTTCATTGTCACATATTTTTATATAAAATCTATCGTCAAATTAAGAAATAAATTGTAATGAGCGCGGTTACTACACATACTGATAAAAAATATCTTGCAGACATTAGGCGGTGTTTCGTAATTAATGTTGTAAATATTTAAAAATTAGACGAATTCTCCCTCGTTTTCTCGGTTCAGACGTTGTTTGGTCGAAAACAAATACATAACTTTAATTTTCAATATACACTGTTGAAAATTAATAGAAAAAAATAGCTTTGGTTTTTATAAAACATAATTATATTTATTTGCTTACTGGAATATTTTTAAATAAGAAGAGTTTTGGTAACTAAAGTTTTATTTTTAAGATTTATGATTCAATCTGGGATAAATCACTTAAACTAGGACATTAATAGATAGCACTTAGGCTAACCCAACTCTACAGTTAGTACATATAAGGTGCTGGTGGGGCGATCTCCGCGTATCTGTGGTATAATGGCGATGGGTATGGCGCTGGTGGGGCCGAGGGTAATGTGTACTGGCTAAACTGAGACGGAGGAGGAGGATACGTGGGGTAACTGTACGAATATTCGGGGGTGACAGGATATTCCCATGATGGGTAAGAGGGGATGTGGGGACTGGGCGTACAAGGAGGTGCGTATGGAGTCGGAGCGTACGCCGGAGGAGGGGCCGGATAGGTCAACGGTGGACTATATTGTGGACGTTCGAAGTCCGGATACACAGGATAATTTTCGTAAAAATTCCCCCAATTGATGACCGGATATTCCTTTGGGTGCGGGTTATAGTACGGCTTCATTGCTGGTTTCGGAAACATTTGGGGACTGTAGAAAGCCGGTGAGCCGTACGGAACATTGGGCGATGCGTACTGATATGGGCTCACATCGAATGGGTTCGGATAATCAGCAGCTACCGGTATCGGAACTGGCAACGGCGGAGAATTCGGTATCGCTGAAAAACGCAATATCATTAAATTTAATCGAAACTTTAAATCGAAATATAAAACTTAATGATTTTATTAAAACATCGTTAATAACGCCAAATCAGCTTCTGTTGTTATTTATATACAACAAAATGTTGTCATAACAAAATAACACTTACGTGTGTAAAATGAATTTAACATGTGGGCCATTCGGTCGTTGAGAGAGGAGATCTGAAAACATTAATTTTATAACACATTACAATTACTATTAAAATATATTATTTGATTATATTTTTTTCGTTACTCACATGTGACTGTTGCAATTCATAGCAATTTGTTGCGTAAGAAAAACCGATCGTCATGAAAAATAAGTACAGCAAGAACGACATTATGTACCTTATCGAGTCTTTCGCAATATTGCTTCGTATTTTTACCAACTGATATTTAAATGGTAATGAGATCTATAATCTTAATATAATCTGTCTGGAAGCACGTTGTTAGTGATAAGAGACGTCTTTCCGAGCAGGCTCTAGGCATCACCAAGCCTGTTCCGTGTAGGAATTCCTGATAACGTATTAAATGAAATAAAACTATTTCTAACATGATCTTCAGTACTTTTTTGAGCCTTTATTGTGTTAAATTTGTGACTGTAAATAAATACAAGATGTATACTTTACAAATGCTCACAGTTTAGATGCATGTGTTAACAATAATGCTATGCCTAAACATATTTTGTGAAGTTCATACGCCAGCTAAATAGACATACTACGAAAATACATAACTTTAAATAAAACATTGAACATTTATTACATTTAAATCAGTTAATGCCGTTACGCCAATTAGCGACAATAATTTCGATTAACATAATGATTACGGATGTTACTACAGCTGTCACGTAGAGTGTGATGATTGGCGTGACGTCATCCAGATTGACCCTCTCAGCCAGTAGGGCAGCTCGACACGGAGGAGGTTTTATACGGAGGTGGTTGACCAGTCGCCTCGCTATGCCGACCTCGTGAAGCCAGGCACCAGCCTTCCTGAAAGCCGGCGTCCACTGTCCCCGTTTCATCGTTGTGACCCACGAATTTATCTTGAAATAATATATAAAAACACAAAAACTCAGTTGCCTTCAAAATTGGAACAGCTATGGAAATTGAAATAATAATAATAATAATAAAAAGTTTTGTTGCAATACATAAATAATTAATTTTACCTCTGGTATGGTGTCCACACTTTGCAACTTGCACAATTCATCGTCAGTAAAGGACTTTAAATGAGGATAAAGCTGGTTGTATTCTGAATGGAATGCTGTGCTGCCAGCCCTCATGAGCTGAACTCCAACTTTGATATCCTGGTAGAATGTGCTGGTCAGTTTCTTCTTCTTTAAATATTCCAAATCGTCCCAATTAGTCTCCACCTGTTTTAATGGACGCATCGTAAGGTATACGTAAGAATTCTGTCATACAAGAACACAAGCGTCTATATTAACATCGAACATGGTGTATTTCATATAGTCGTATTCCTCAGAGGCGATTGCGTATTTGGAATCTCCGAGTGCCCGAAGAGAGTTCGGGCCGCCTCTACCAGCGTTCATAAGAGCGGATACTATCGCAGAGGTGTAATATCCGTGAATTAGGATAGAAAATATTGAGAGGACTAAGAACGTCCAACGTCCTGATACACCCGCTGGTACGGCACTTGCGTCTGAAAAAATATATATTTTTGGTCTGTTCTGTTCTGGCTTAAGCTCGAAAGAAGAATAAAGTAGGGCAAAATATCGAATGTAATCGAGAACGGAGAGGGTCTAGACAGTTAAGAAGAGTATCGGCTCTGACCTTGTTGCAATGTTGTAGCCAACACACCGATGTACGCACCGTCCTTTTCATGTTTCGTCCTAGCAGCGGCGCGTTGTGCTAGAGCTAAAATGACGAATAGTCCAAGGCAGCACAACCAGACACTGGGTGTGAAAGGCTCTAAGAACATATTGTTGTCGCGTTCTCTATCAGCGAGGTAAGTAAAACCGACGCTAGTAAATAATGAACACACATTGTTTATTCACATTTCTGTTCGTAAGCATAAGTATCAAATCAGAAAACCTTTTTATACCCACATATGTATATTTTTTTAAAATAAAATTCATATTTTAGTATGAAATAAACACATGCGTAGCTAAACTTATTTATAGCAGTTTTGAAATCCACGTCACCTGAACGGCCAAATACACATGACATAATCAAGCTTGACGATTCTCTCATTTGTCATACGAAGAACGCCACCAGCGAGTTCTGAAGCACCATATCTCAGTTCCAACATCATGCTGCTATTATTAATTTCCGTGTTCCACAACATTGTCGGAACCAATACGTTCCTGTACCCAAAGAAAGTTTGTTTCAAAACACTATGTATACATAAAATAGTGAATACTGTACCGATCTTTATTTGCTTTAATGATATTGAGTGTAGTATTATTTTAGTACTAAAATTTTGGTAATTATAGATATCTAGTGATGTAATAAACGGACGTTGCGTTGAGAATTTCGGTGATCAGCAAGCAAGAGTTGTAACTGCTCCGTATTCCGGAATCTCGCTCAGGTATCTTTATATCCGTGATATATTTGTGGAAGGTGCCGTTGTAAGCCTCTTCAGAATATGACCCTGTCTACAAAAATTCAGACGGAATTTATTCTATCGATTTGAGTTATTGTAAAAATTAATATTAGATGTCTGTGAAGATGACTTTTTGGAGGATTTTATTTAGTTATAGAAATAATACAAAAAGGTTTTAGTAAATAACACCTTACAAATTATCATTTAAATTTTCTCTAATATTCATATTTTGAACTATATACCAATAATGTCATAAGATCTTTTACAACGTGAGTAAAGGTGTTGTGACGTACAGGAGTTGCAATTCTTAGCGGATATCCTCTCAAGTTGCGTCGTCTTTGGATTCTTTCTTTATCATACAATATCTGCAGTCCTGCGACCGTCCAGGATCCCCAGGGATGTGAGGACACGCCCTCTCCGGGATGAAAATATATATCGTCTATGGATACGTGTTTTATGATTCTGTTTCCATCAGCTTCTGCCCAGTTCAAAAAGTAAATGTCATTTAAACTAAATTACCATAGACATTGATTTGTGTCTTGTATAAAAGCCTCTCAAGCAAAACTCCTTTATATGTCAGTGACTTGAGATACGGCGATAGCTTAATAAATCTATGAAACTGATTTTTATTTACATAAATTTTATATTAAACGATATACCTCAAAACTATATATGAACTGCTGCAATTCAAAATACACATATTTACAATTAATAATGGAAGCCATACCTAATTAATGATATCCTCATACTTCCAAAATCATTTAACGTATAAAAAAATTATTCCAATTAAATAAATTATTCAGCACGGCTGCCGAAATCTCGAGGATTAAAACTGAAAAGCAATTTCCAACATGGAAATTGAAGAACTAACCAATCTGTGTTGAATCATCCGAAGTCCTAATAAGAAAGACATCCGCGTCGTATCTTATGTCTCTGACGAACTCCGGTATTTCCTGGCCGACTATGACCCATTTGTACCAGTTCCCAAAATACTTAGTTTTCATCTTTTAAAAAGAAATGTCTTTTAGCGAAATAACTATGACATTGAAATTAAAATAAAAATTCATAGCTTTATATAACCTTATGTAAGCGAGGGTTCTCTGGAGGCATTAACAGAACTCCTTGCAGATAAGGATGCGAAGAACTTTCTAAAGCGGATGGATCGCACGAAAACGTTACTAGCAGACCGTATTTCCTGAGTTGTTTGTTAAAATCCACTCGATCTGTAACATTTTTATATTCTAATCGAATAAATATCAACCGTTTTGTCATTTTTTGGATAATTTCAAATACATTTGGATAGCGTATGTATAATTAACTGTATAATATTTCGTCTCACCCGACGGATTCCAACATGCAAGAATAATGACACTGGCCACAACTTTATATTTAAATAAAGCGGCTATTGCTTGAACCAACATGTTGAATGGAATCCAGGAAGATGGTGAATGGAATCAGATTTAATGCATTATATAGGTACACGAAATAAGGTCAGTAAAATAAATTAGGTATCTCGCTAATAGGGTTGTTACCGAAATATTAGTATGTTGGGCTAAGCTAGCATTAGTTTGTATCGTTACAGCATTGAGCGTCTTCCGTCTTAATTCAATAAGCTACGTTACTCTAAAATGTGTGATAATTTATCAGTGTAACACTGTTTTAACTTCGTATGTGATGTGAATTTTATTCAAGTCTCAGATCTTGCTGTCGAGACTGTTTTAATTTATATTTATTCTAATAGATGTGACATGATTTTCTTTGTTTGTTTAACAGATAATAGAAAATAATATTACATACCCTCAACTGGGTCTTACTGAAATTGCGATGTAACTATCAATTGGGAGCCTGCATAATACATTAACAGGTTATATGTCAAAACATACTCCGCTGTTAGAAATGCACGAGGGAAAAATATCACATTGGAGCAAATTATGGGGCATTCGAGTAATCACAGGGTTGTGTAAAATTACACAATGAACCATAGCAATATATTCAAAAATAAGTTTAGAGGGCAAAAAATTAATAAATTTATTTTCATACAGAAACTTGTACTTACAAAAAAAAAAAAAAAAATCTTATAAAATTATCGACATAAATAATGATTGTCTTATTGATATCTTATTATATGAAGGTTTTAATAGTGACATTTACACGGGGGCAGCTCCAACGGCTTGGGTTCCAGAGTTATGGGCACCGGTGGCGGGACCATGTAGGCTGTCATGGGCAGCCCGGGGGGAGGGGGTGGTAGATGGCAGGGTGGGGGTGCCGGTGGTACCAAAGAAATAACGATTGGCGCTGGAGCTGGCGGAGGGGGGTAGCACGAACAAGGAGAAAGAGGTAACGGTGGGGGTGCTGGCATGAATATTGGTGGAGGGGCCGGAGCTGGCAGGACTAGGGGAGAAGGTGGTAACATTAGAGGTGGTGCTGGTGCTGGGAAAATATAGGGAGATGGAGGAGGTGCTGGGACGCACATAGCAGGCGGCGGCGGAGATAGAATCATGGGGGGCGGTGGCGCCAGGCAGGTAGGGGCTGGCATCGGTGCTGGCAAGAACATGGGTGCTGGAAGGCAAGGTGGCGGTGCCGAAAGCATCATCGGCGGCGCTGGTGGTAGACACGGCGGTGGAGAGGCCGGCATCAACATGATGGTAGCCGGAGGCGGCGGTGGCTCAGCCAAAGCGCACTTGCTGCACTTTTCTTTCTTTTCTATAACATCAATGTATAGTAAATATCATGAAATAAAAAAAAAAGAAAATATTTAGCATAAACTCACCCAACTTAGAAGCTAGTAAAGGTTTCAACAAGCTGAAATTTAAAAAAATGTTATATCAAAGGTAAATACTCTCTGTTCAATACTTATATTAAACTATTCCATTACTCACGAAGCCAGAACTGCTTTTTTGCATTCCTTCATTTCTTTCAACGCCTCCAGCTGGGAAGAAAAACAACGGATAGGATTAAGAGGTATAAAGTGCCAAATATCTCTCATGATATTCATCCTCAACTCACCAGGCATCCCTTGTCATCGCACGCCGTCACATAACTCATTGTCACCATCACTGTGGAGAGGGAGGCCCAAAACATTAGCCCCCCCATTTTTTCCACTTAACAAAATAATACCTTAATCGTTTATGTTAATATAAATAAAATGTAACGTATTTAAGTAGACAATTTTAATTTAATATCGTGATTTCTTTAAGATAACGTCAAGTATTACAAACTTTTGATAAGATAGTAGGTACGTGATGATAGAAAATATTGTCTTTTCACGCGTAAGCTCTAAGTACAATCTCTAGGGTATGAGCCCATGTGCTTGTTAGAAATTTCTATTAGATATTTTGTAATTTTTTTTCGTAATTTTTTTTTTACTCTTCGTTACAAATAGGTTCTCCGTCCAAGGCTTTGGACATTTCTTGTAGCTACCTCTATAACTTAATATGAACGGAGTAATAACAAATACAATAATTGTTTTTTTTTTATTTGTCAAAAAAGAGATTCCTTTTTCCAAACATGTTTTTCTATCTCGGCCGTTATTATAATGTTCATTAATGTTTAGTTACAAGCAAATTGACCTTGATATACATGTATATATTCCTCCTTTCTTTAAATTATTATTTGTCATTCTACAATTAAACATTTGTATTGAATGGGATCCGTTATAAAAACTTTTTGCTGATTGAACACATTCCCATGTTGGTCGTTTACAAAAAAAAGTATATTTTCCTGTGCATATACAACCTCATCCTTATCATATTACAATTTTTGTTGAAGTTGATTTCAAGTATTGCAGCTATTTCTTTTAAACATTAAGTCAATATTATTTAAATGAAAACTTTTGTAGCTTTAGATAATACAAAAATGTTTTTAATCGAGCTTCAACTGCCTTAGTTTTAATGATTTCATACTTGTCCTTTATCAATACGTACCGAGGTTCTTTTCCGTTGCATCGAAAAGATTAGACATGTTTATTTTTTGTAGATAACAAAAAAATGCATCAAGAAAAGATCATTTTAAAATCATTACTCGGATTTGCTGGAGTTTTTTTTTATAATGAATTTAAATTTTAGCTTTTTCTGTTTAGCAGTTTCAGTGAGTGTTTATTCTTTTCGTTAATTAGATTAATGTCGCAGAATAAGAAATATAGCCATTAAATTGGTATAAAATTTTGTGGCCTAATATTTATCATTTATTTATCTTGGTATACATTCGGAGATCTTATAATGCGCTAACTAAATTAAGTTACTGTTTTTTTTTAACGATTAAAAGGTGTCGTCAGTCTGTAGTGCGTTTAGACAAATAATCAAAAGTGCTAAGTGCTAAAAAATGTCTAAAGATAATTTAGTAAATAAAAAACTGAATCGAAAGAAAAATCAAGTGACTTAAGACTTTTATTGGCGCTAAAAAGATTTGACGCTAGCACAACAAACAAAATGCAGACATTACACCGAAAGATAGGGAAATTGTTTCATATAATGTTTGTGTGACTTTCGCTCCCCAGGTACCAGCTATCTACTGCCTCAACCTTGGTCTGATATCAGGAGACCTGAGCCGCAAGACGAACCCTCTAATCATAAAGAAGACATCACACGTATCGCCAGTGACAATTAATATAAAGCCTGGTTTGCCCAGACTTCCAAATTTGCCAACACCCCTTCTTACGCGGAAGTTGTCAGCTAAACCTTCTACATCACAAAGGAATATTAAACGACGTCTAAAAGAAACTTCGCTAAAACGAAAACTGTTAAAGATACCAAAATTAAGAAAAATTCCCAAGCTACCAAAATTACCAGGCTTACCTTTGATACCGATTTTACCAGCCATTTTACCTAAATTTCCTCTGTTACCGTTACCTTTATTACCCATCGTGCCACCGACGCCCCTTTTGCCACCGATGTTACCGAGTGTCCCAAAATTACTGAAACCAATCCGTATTCCGATAATAGGTAAAAGTAAATCGCAAAAAGCCTTGGGCTCAGAACTGAAACCAGTTCAGATACCGTGGACACAGACAGATACGAGAAACAGGAAATCTATTCTAGAAAAACTCTTAAAACTTAGAAATAATGGGGCGCTGTCAGTTGCTGAATTCCAAAGGTTTAAAAAACTTTTGTTGTGATTACAAAATGACCTTTATATTGTTAGTTATGTGTAACTTAATAACGAATCAAAGGACGCGTTACGAGTTTGTTGTTTAGACTAATATAAGCTACCGTCACCGTAATATTACTTGGGCTACTTCACCGTTATATAACCGTAACTTTATTTGTAATCTTTCAGTTTCTTATTTTTATTTTTGGGCATAGCTATATATCTCAGGCTATCAATGATTTGAAGAAGAGAAATAATAATTTAATTTATGATGCAAATTCATTAAAGGACCAATCACATGAATTTGGTGCCACATGGTCCAGATGTAAGGATTATTATTTATTCTCCGTAGCTATAGGAAAAAGAAAAATTCCTTGAACAAGACTGAAAATCTTTGAACAAAACATCAGTGACGTAATAACTTTATTCCTTATTTTCATATTTATCGAAAACATTATTTATAGGGACACAAACACGGTATGTTAAGTGTAGTGTTTGTGAAATATTTATTAAAATGGAGGTTTGTGTTGTATAAACAACGCGCTAAATAACAAATCGAATGCTGGCAATGATATAATGTGTATTCTTTTGTTTTGTTTCTCTTTAAACTCTTTAATTTGTTCGTTTTTTTATTATTAGATATTTTCACTATCTATGCCATTCAACCAGTGTGATTTCCATGTACTATTCTGTTTCCATATAAAATTATATGTAAATGTAGACTACTAGAAGTTTCAATCGACTAGAAGCACTTAAATGTTCTAGAAAGATTCAGTACAACGTTAATTATTTTTTATTTGGCTGAGGTTGATAACATTCAGGTTTAGAATTTAATTCACGTAAAAGTCTTAAAATAAATAATAACCGAGGCATAGTTTTCAACATTTAAGCATTTTAATATTTTAAAGTATATCAATTAGAAAATTTTATTCTTATAAGTAACATTGTGAATCAAAATATAACTGTAAAATAAACTTCATATAACTAAGATTATTGTAATATTATGTACAAATAGGTTTTATATTGATAAATATATATTCATTTAAATTATTTTTTTCACTTTGACTTTATCCGACAGAGCGCTGAAACCGCGCAGGACGGTGTCTTTCAACTTGATCATGTATGATATGATTGGCCAAGCGAAAGGTTTGTCTCCCAACTTGCACGTATAACAGTGATCTGTTGACATTGGACTTATCAGGGATTTCTTCTTTAATATACTGGCCTGAAAATAAGACAATGAACAAACAAATTAAAAATCTATAGATATAAACATATTGAACACTTTATACTTTAGCAATTTATTCTAGACTAATCAAAGGACGATCCACCTCTTACCTCTGCAAAAACAACCGTCAGTATCACTATCGGGATCAGCGTGTTTAAATTCATTTTCGTAATAGTACCTCGTCGCTAAATAAATTATCAATCCACAACTGTACAGACCGCAGACAGCCCAATGCATTTTACAAACTAAGTAATAGCTTAAAGGTACGTGCCAATAATATCTTGAATGTGATCACGTAAATCTCGCATAGCGTCGCGTTGCAATCCGCGTGTATGCTGGGAGGTAGCGAGTAACATGAACTGCTGACATATATTTTTATGGACGTGATAATTTTTTGTTTGATTAATAAAAATGTCGTGTACTCAAAACAGTTAGCATGTGTCGGTTCGCGTTTCTCGCTTTAATGTTGGTTAGTATAGAGCATCCTATTGACCTTGCTTGACAGGAGCCAGTGATCCCTATCGTCTGGTGGATGCTTACTGTAATCATTGCTTCTTTGGATTATGTAGGAAATGATGTAGTGAAGTGATTGGTTCCAGGTGAAGCTGGTAACGAGCGCTCCGCCCCCCCTGAGGATGACCATGGACCGCGGGTCAGATGAGGTGACTGTTTCGTAATTCGTTTTCATGATACTTCATCATTTAAGCCGCTGAAATTTTTATACTTCACTCCTTCGACCATTAATTATTTCAATAAATACATTTTCATTTCATAAGAATAGGCAACCACATGCTTTGTTATAATTTGCCTAAATAAGCATTACTTAAGCCCTCTTTTAAATCAGTATTAAGCAAAACGTCTTCTAACACAACAGGACCCAGCAGTTATATCAAATCCGAGGTCACAAGAGTTATCTAAAGTCAACTCGCGTTTTGACTTCAATACCATCTGCGGTGTGATCCAACGTGCTATACCCGAGGCTGTGAAGGATGGTAGGTTTATCATAGAATCAGATCTGTCTAGTTCTAGTGATACAATTGCTCCAATTTCTTCTGCTCCACCCAGCGGCTTCATCCCCAAAATGGATTTACCCAGATTAAAACAACCCAGATTGAGTTTACCGTCTCTGAATGTACCCAAGCTGAAACATCTCCACGGACATTTGAAAACTCCGAGAGTTGGTACCCCGATGTTACTGATTCCGTGGAAACATGACGAGGAATCCAGTGCAGAAAAAATGGAAAGATTTAAAAAGGGCGTACAGAAGATGCTAAATTTCGTTAAAGTTATCGGCAAAATTGATAAATATATATCGGAAAGGACTAGAATAGTGATTGATAAATTATCAAAGACATTTGCCGAGTGAAATTTGTTATAATCTGTATTGAATATATGATGTAAGACTCAAAAACGGATGTTTTTTTAATCAATTTTTCTCCTATTAACTGCATAACATAAAATGCCATTAAATATGTAATTTATGCACAAAATTTTTTTTTTTATTAGTTGTACTGTATTTGCAATTTGTTATGTTTTTAATTATTTGGCTGTTTTAAGCGGATATGATATAACAATATTTTAAATATATTCACAAATTGCCGTAATTCAATACTATAAGCATAGCGATACGCTGTCTGGATTGCTTTGAAAATATGGAATACGTTTTAATTTATATTATTTATTATTTATATCTTTCAAATGACATTGTTAATCAATACATTTACCATATAAATAAAATTGAAGTGTTTCACACCCTTGGAGTGGATCGCATAGTAACCTATAAGCAAATGAATTTGGAAGAATATAAAAAACTATCTAAAGGAAATTGCTCTACTTTACAACTGTCGAGTAAATTAATTTTCAATATATCCAAGTCTCAAGTAATTTCTGTTCAAATTGTATATTAATTTTTTACATATAATTATTTCGACTATTAATTTTTGTCTCTGTTTATTGTGTTTTATCTGTACCAATGACAGTTGACACTTTGTTATCAAAGGCGTATCTGAGTGATTCATTTAGTAACTAAAATAATTTACTTACAGAATTTACTGCAATACTATTTAAATACAATAATTGAACTACTTCCTTATAACTTTTAAAAGTGGAATAACCTCTCATCACAGAAGTCTCCAAAATGCCGGTAAGGAAAGGTTTCTCTATGTCATTATATATTATTGAACAGTGGTAGTTTTAAACCCAACTTTTTCAGGCGTATCATTCTACATTAGTTGATTACACGCAGTCGGTAGGCAATTTGGCTCTGTTGCCTATTCGCACTACATTCAGAGGGCCGGCGCCCACTAGCCCTAAGATAGAACTTGATATAATTGATGAAGCTTTAAATTATTTTAAGGCCAACGTTTTCTTTAGATTCTACGAAATAAAGGTATGTGTATACAACAGCTATAAGAGATGGAAAGTTTCTAGAAGTCTTAATAATAATACTTTTTCAGTCTGATGCAGATAGAGTCCTCATTTATTTGACTCTGTATGTTTCGGAATGTCTGAAGAGGTTACAGAAATGTTCTAACAAGAATCAGGGCCAGCAAGAGATGTATATGTTGGCTATATCTAAATTTGACATTCCCGGTGAGAGTGGTTTTCCTCTCAATTCTGTTTATGCAAAACCCTCTGGGCCTCAAGAATCAGGTGCGGTATATTATTCAATACATTTAGTCACTTAAATACAGTATTATTATCATATATCACCTCACTGCTTCTAACTTGGTGGACTGACATGACAAAAACTTATCGGTGATCCTGATTTCATTTAATACAATAATAAGTGGCTCGTCTTTTTATCTTTTGGCTACACCTATTGTTACTCAATTTAATTTTTGCATCTCCTTGTTACCATCAGACAAACGGATGCAGAGGTTGACTTCGTCATTTCATTATAGACCTTTGCATCCAGAGGTAAATATCCATTCTTCTTTCTTGGCCAAGGACTTGAACGTTTTCTGTGTTTCTTATTCCTTCCACCTGTAATTTGGGTGCTGTCAAGGCTGTTACTGAGATTCAATTAAATCTTTACGGACAATACAATTGCCAACTACCAATATGTGTAATGTTTCAGCTATTGTTGACAATTTTTTATTTATACACCAGTCTTCATTCAATATATATATGTCATGTTTGTCCGTTTACAGATTTGATGCGCCAGTATCTACAACAATTAAGACATGAGACTGGAACTCGGGTGTGTGAAAAGGTACAATAAAAAAAATCAATAAATTGTTAATAAGTAATACATACAGTTTGTCAGTTATGACTTAATTATCTATTGATGCATTGCTATCAAGATTTTTAGTATATTTCAGACATAGCTTCTGATCCATGAATAGTGTAAAAAGTAAAAATGTGTTTTTTAAAATTGTAAAATAATTTTTTACATATAAATTTGTACATTTTTAACATACATATATTAAAAGATGGTCAAATATTAAATATTCTAAAGGATATTACCTGCAGTGTTTTACTATTATTAATTATATCTTTAGCAGCTTTAAAATACATTACAGGTGTTTGCGACTGAGGACGGGAAGCCGAGCAAGTGGTGGCTGTGTTTCGCCAAAAGGAAATTCATGGACAAATCCCTGTCTGGTCCCGGCCAGTAGTCGACGGAAATGTATTATGAAACATTTATTTTATTCCATAACAATTTATAATTTTATAATGTCCATTAATTATTATATTCATGTATCTTCTTCCAAATAAAAGTTGTAAAAGTTCAATCATAAATGAACTACTGTAAAATATATGTGACTACAACTCTTGAGATCTATCTTCGGACCTAGTTGTGTTATTTTCGTTCTGCATAACTAATTTTTGTATCTGCAATGAGAATGTATGTTTGATGATGAATTATACGTAACATAAATCTTTTTAGACCTTGTTTTATTTTAAAACATTACCCTTTGACGGAAGTTATTGTAACATTTTCTTGATTTAGCCTGTATTTGATGGCCAAGGGTTGTAAGTGCAGGCCTGAAACAGGAGACAATTCTAAAGCATATAGACCCATTGAAATGATTCCCTATGTCATTATATTTACCGATATAGAAGTAACTAATATAAATTTAGTTTCTCAATGTGGGTGTACCAAGTGTTGTTATCTAAATATTGTCCAAAGGATTCTGGAATAGGAGTTTTGGATGTAAAAATTTGAAAGTTATAGAAACTGAGAATAAATAATACAACCATCATCAGGATAATCCAAGTAGATGAAATGCTATAACTTTTGCTATTAAAATTTTTAAGGCGCTTTAAATTTTTTTTTTAGAAGTTTAATAATTTTGCTCATCTTAGTTTGGAATACTACAGCATTTATAAAATAAACATTCCTAGACCTCCTTTATGGATTGTGCTAATTCTTGTGTGATGATGTGTCTTCTTTATTCGACCTTCGAAGTAAAAGGATCACAAGTATTACATTCAACAACATCAGATGTGAGACTCGTCTGTCATATCTACTTTTATATATGGAAGGATGCTGATGGTCCACCAACTATCTTGTCAAAGAGCATGGCCCCTGGTCCGAACTGAGGGTCGAGTTTTGTAAGTCGCTGGCACGGAGCATTGGAGGACCCACCTCTTACCAGTGGTCACAATCTGGGTACTACTCCTGTCTCCCACTCCGGCACAGGGAACAACCGATCTTCTATACGAGGGTGTTACTTCCCCAGTCGTGCCAGTCCATGTTCGAGCTGTAGTAACTGACCACAGCTAATCTTTAGCACTCTAAAAATGTAATATACATATATGAAAGCTACGTATGACGTAACTGTTTGAGTAAGTAAAACAATTTCTTTTCCACTGTAGGTTACGTGTTGTATTTAATGTATACCAGGGAACTATTCTATTCTAAACGTTGTGTTATTTGTTAGTAGGGCCACAGGTAGCCAGGTATGAGGGAATTGAGATCAAGACAGGACTGAATAAATATGGCAAGTCCTATGTTTGCATCAAATTGAATTTGTGCTGTTTTAGACCTACTAACAAACTTCCTAATTGTGACCTTAATCGAGACTGTTTTTTTAATACATTGATAAGCCAATAACGGATGGTGTTTCCTAAATTCAACACGACATTGGCAGAATATATTGTGCACGTTTTTGCACTGATGAAGGTTACATTTAAAACAACCAAGTAAGGTAGATCATAAAAAGGAAAAATTATGTGATGTCCAGTGAAATAAGTATCTCATCTGTTTAAATATCTTTTAATAAACTACGCGAAGTTTCTTTAGTCGTAGATGTAATTACTATAAAGCCTATTGTAAAATGTTTAAAATTATTGAGAAGATAGTATAGGTCTCTTAGTGTAGTGTATAAATCGAGTATCATTCATTTGTATCATTGTTCAGAAAAGGTCGTATATTAAACAGAGTTTATGATTGTCGAAAATTTTTTTTATTGATTTAAATTTAACAATGGTTTTTTAATCATTGGCTGCACGGCGTTCCAAGTGTATAACCGTCGTACGGCATCTCGACCGTGGTTATGGAGTCAGCTTCCAAGAATACGGTGGCTTGAGAATCACCTAACTGTATTGCACAGTTTTGTGCTGCCCCCCTGGAGGAATAATATTATTAATGTAAAGAACCTTCAATAGCATACAGTATGTATGAAACTTACTCGTTGTGTACAATGACGACGATCGTGCCTTTAGGCGTGATGAAAGCTGCGTTGTCGAAGAAGCTCGACTCCACAGCCGTAAAGTCGATTCTAAAAATCACAATATTTAGTCCTACTATCTTTACAAAAATTAATACAGACATAACTATAATTTTTTCTGTGAAATATTTATAAAGCGATATTTCATTGATTCGTAGAATTTATCAAAATAAAAATATTAAATATTCGTTTATTGAATGTCAATATAAAATTTAATTTAATGGGTAATCAATATTATGATTGCATTTATTAATTATTAAAAAACTACACTTACATATCCGAATCGGAATTGGTTACAGGTAAAATAGTTTTAACTTTAATCCTTTGTGAGCCTCTGGGCACAAATTTTGAGAAATGGCCTATTGCATAGTACGTAGGTTGTTTGTAGAATTCTTGTTTATCGTAATCGACAATTATCGAGGCGTCCACAAAATTTTTCGTCCAAGTTGGGCCGCCTTCTCTGTCTAGGAACAGGTTCCAGTCGAGCCATCCAACCACATTGTAATTAAGATTCTAAGACAGAACATAATCAATTCTACAACAATTAAATAAATATAAAAATAAATACACGAGAATGAGCATAGAAACCTCAAATATATCCGTGAAATAGGTCTTAGCTCTGTCCCAGGAACCTAAAACGACTTTCGCATTTTTAGGACTTTGGGGACCTATACAAAGAAAGTACTCATGGTAAGTTAATTATTCTATAATCGTGCTAATACTATTAATTTCTATCTCTCCTTACCATTACAGGCTTCCGTGTACAAAACGAATTTGTCGGGAAAGTCCTTCAGAACTCTTGGAATTATCGAAGCCGGAGTGTTCTTGTCACCATAAAAATGTAATGATATTCCGTCTACATAAGACATAGCTTCAGTATCGGATTGTAACTGAAATTTTTTTGGTAGGATCATTATTCATCTTATAAGATATTTTTGAGTGAACGAGACGAGAACAGTTAGATAGATCAACAAAAATATAAAATCCAGCCTGAAACGCTTGGGCTAAATAAGATGAACTTAGCATAATAAAATATTTAATGTATAAAGTTTCTAAATTAATTTAATAATTGCCACGAAAAGGTCTTTTTAAACAGAAAGAAATGTTATTTAGTTATGGGATAGTAATATTCTATTGTCTAAGTACTTGACAGGCCAGAAAATTCAAATATTTATTTGAGTCGGTTTATACTTACTATGGTAAAGAAAAGGGGCAAAGCGTAACGTTGATCTTCAATCGCTAGAATTTTCATGTCCTGTACTGAGCAATTTTTTATGGTCGGTCCGAAGTATTCCCTTATGAATTTTGCCTAGATCAAACAAAACACTCATTATGTTTGACTCATTCAGGCCTCTTTGATTATCCAATTTATGTTTCTCTATACATTATATTATTGATTTATGATATTTATTATACTCAAGGAAATGTCGATCTTTTATCTAAAAATTTTTATTGAAGAGCCGCTTCTTTTAGCCACGGCTATACCACTGGCTGCAATAATTATTTAGAATACGGGAATAATGTTAAATGTTTGTAATATTATAGTGATGACTTACAAAACTAGGTGCATTCCAGGCTGTTTCGTCTTTCCTCACACCAGCGAACATATTCACCAACGGCTCATTTCCAGTGGATATTCCCCAAATATTAATACCTTCTTTTGCAAAAAGCTCTGCAAATCTGTAAATATATAATTTTTTATTTAAAACATATGAATGAAACCAATATTTTTCGGATAAACTAAGCGCGTGAGTGTCCAGACGCTCACATCCCGTGTGCCCGTGATCACGGTTGCTGTAAAGTAACCGAAACGTCGGGAGTATGAAGTTTTTCCAATAATAAACCACGCGTAGTTTATCCGGGAAATATTGGTTTCATTCAAGTGAATAAAACTCGCGAAAATCTTACATCCTATTATATGAAAACAAAGTTCATTGAACAGTTACGTATTGCTCACTTGCAGTGGTAATCGGAGTAAGCTTGGTAAAATTCCTCTTTAACAAAACTTATACCGCTCTGTTTCTCCTTTACTTTCATCCATTTTGGTGGTGACCACGTTGCGGACACTATTTTAACTTCATTATTTGCAGCACCCAAACAGGATTTCACTAAAGGAACCTGATAACAAGTGATTCGTTTAACCATTCATACACAGAAATAATGTATTGGCAATGAGATAACCTGAAATGATACCAACCTTATATTTTATATCTTCTGGAGCAAAAGTAAAGTTGCTGAGAGCTGTGTCGCCTTTCGGATATTCGTTATAAGCATAAAAACGGGTCGAGAAATCAGTAGACCCAATCGGGAGTCTGATAATATTATATTCTAAGCCGTCTTCACTAAAGAAGGACCTTGAAATAAAAAAAAAAACCAAAAGAGACGTTTTTAAGTCTCCGGCAACATATGCAATTATTCTGGATGCATTGATTTGTAGAGTTGTTATAAAGTTGGCTTGAAGATTATGGAATAATAAGTTCCGTATCCTTACTTAACCAGAGAGTCCTGAATAGCTGGCTTCATTTTCTTCCAATTCATTGCCGCTGCATCAGTCGCTGCTCCTCCGAATCCTTCGATAACTTGATAAACTTTGCTTGGTTGTAAGTCGAAAACCTTTCCATAATCAGCTAAAAATATTTATATAATTTAACGACCGATTGATTAAAGGATAACAAAACAATTGGACTGTACTTACCATTGCTGTAAGATGTATCCACGTCTTCGATGTCTCCTTCAGTGATGCTGAATCGTAATCCTGACTGATAGATACGAAACAAAATTGTTACAAAATAACAAAAAATCATGGTGGAATAATTATATAAAGTGCAAAGCTTATGCTTTGAAGAATGTACTAAAGTAGAATTATATTGAGATTGAAGTTTGAAGACATTCATCGAATTCCGATATCATATGCACTAATACTTTACGGTTTATAGTTTAAGTGTTACGATATATAAGATACTAGTTTTACCAGCGACTTCATCCGCGTGAATTTCCGAATTGCGCTCAAAGAGGAACGTATAAAGTGTCACAAGTTTTCATATACAATACGACTGTTATGATTTTATTCACGGATCTACACGGAATTTATAAATGTATGTCCTATTCTAATGTCCAAGACGCATTGTTGTAAAATTACATAAAATACGTTAAGAGCTTCCTGTGTGAATAAAAAGCATGTACATACATACAGCCTCTTTAAATTATTTATTTCTAATAGTCGCAAGAAATAAATTTCTGTGAATGTTATTGAATGAATGAAGATGGGACGTGCTACACAAAAGGTCTAAACAGCTTTTAAGAGCCTTTTCGATACATTTCGAAAAGCTTTGGTTCGATATGAAAAAGTTAATTACCTTGGAGGAAGTGTAAGCTACATAGGACCCAGCTTCAGGCACTCTCCTGGTGACGGTGTCACAGTAAGTGGCGTTGCATACACACACCACTGAGTTGTTCAGGAATTTCGGTGCACATGGTATACCTTGAAGAGACCTTTATTAAATGGAAGTCTGGAGTGGAATTTTAATTAAAATCACCTTTAGCCAACAGAACGAAGATTTAGGTGGTAACTGGATGGATTTTTTAATCGTGATATGATCTGACCGACGGGCTTTCGTGCGTTTAAGGTCTTAGTATTTATTTAAGACACTGCTATTTCACGTGTTGTATAAATATCCGTTGTTAGTTTCTTATATTAATAATTGTCAAATAACACTTACTCGCATCAGCTCCAGCAATAAGGAGGCCTCCAAGGAGGATTAATGTATTCATCTTAAAAATTATCTTCCCGCCCCTCCTAGACGTTGATCCAAAATTAAATGTACTTTTCCATAACTCATATCTGCTTTTATAGAATATTTATTGATGTGCATGTATATAGGATGATCTCGTTTTTGTATTAATTTAAAAAATATGTATGTATTATTTCGCATTTTACATCAACATGTGTTTTTTTTATTTTTTTACATTTACTTTTAATTACTTTTTATTTCTTATATATGAGATATAAGTGTCCAGAACTATTTTCCATGTTACAGTACATATCTGATAAATGTAATTAATGCAATTTTAATTGGTAGGGATTCAAGTGATCATCATGTATATTGTATTTTGTGAGAAGCGGTTTGTTTGAGCAACTGTTTCTTTTGTTGAACAAAAGTATTAAAGTAATTATAGACGACTATTTTTCTGTTTCCTTGAATTATATAAAACACAGTGACACATCTAGAACCTGCATCTAAGACACAATTCCTCGCAGCCCACAGAACTGAACATTCATTTTAATGGACGTAATTATTTTCATATAATATTAGTTTCGTTTAAATGAATACTCGCGAAAGTCTTCATACAATGTTTAATTTGTTGCGGCAACTTACTGTATGAAAGAACAATTCTTTGTCAGACGGTTCTTTGGTATTTGACAATAAAAAACGATTTCTATTACAGCAAAAAATGCATATATCTATGTAATTCCAATTTAAATATCAAAATAATGATAGCAAAATGTCATGAATTGTGAGATTGTCACTCTAGCATTTTACAATATTAAATACAGAGAAATATTTATTATTTTCAAAGATAATTAAAACATTATTATTGAATATTTTTTAATGAATTTTGTCTGTACAATTGACTGGAGACTATTAGTTATAGGTTTCTAATTTCATTCTTATTTTCTGTTCGTCTTGACAAACGCTTCCTTTAATAATTTCTTTAATATGTTTGTTTTATTCTAAGTAACCGTTCAATATAAACTCCGATGTTTTTTTCAGGCTTCATTAATCATATATTACTTTTATAAATTAATTTAAAGTTAGATTTTGTCTTTAAATTTGATTTAATATCAATCAAATATTTTATTAATGATCTCTTACTTTCTGTTTAACTATAGAATTGTTTGTTATCACGCATAAAAGTGAGAACTTTTAATTGATTTTAAGCAAAATATTTCTAAAAGTAATTGAATTTCGTGACGCCAATTGAGTCAATAGTTTTCAAAGGCATAACATGCGTTAGATATTATATATCAGATAATTGTCAATATTTGTTGCTTACTTCAATAATAGTGTGTTACCGACGCTAAGATTATTGTACTACAATGGAAAGTGCCTTTTACATTATATGAAAATATAGATAAATAATAATTTCACACAGCAACTTCAACTACATCTATATTGGCGCCGTTATCTTTAGTTTGTGTTTTCGTCTTTAAACTGAGTAATAAGTTTTGAGACGAAGCCTCTTTCCATTCAATAGATTCACCGTGCGGGTGCCGAGTCCATTGTTGCATTCGAGTAGCTTCAACAGCGTCTGGGACTTGTAACCCAGGTGTAGGTTTAAGGGCCCTATTAAACGCGCGTTAAACGCTCACCTCCGCTGTCCAAGCTCCTCTCTCTACTTAAACAAATTTGAAAAGAACTTACTAGGGTTACCTTCGAAGTACGTTCCAAGAATTAACTGATATTAGTTCTGGACAGACCCAAGTCTTTTAGTAGGTTTTGGAGAGATTTACCCGTGATACCCCTCTAATATTTTAATTGAAGTATGTATAATTATTTAATTATTCGAATGATTACTCTAAGTTTGTATTGTAACACTACGTGCGAGGCGTTTCTTGCTACACTTTTAAAAACATGCTTAGCTTCATGTACGAAAAACTGTTCACGCTTAGTGTGTAGGGTGATGAAACTCGGAGTAAGCAAGCTGTTTGTATAATAAGTGTAAGCTTATGCCAATCGTGCTGAAAACTCACAAAGTATCAAATTTTTATAGTAGGTGTATTCTGTTAGCTGTTAGGTTAGTTGTAATTATTGAATTTTAAGAAGTAAGTCCAAACTTAGTAACAATAACACTTGAAATATTTATCATAATTTCATTTAAAATTTATTATTATGTAGAAATTGTTAATATGAGATTTTATAGTGATTTATTATTTATGATTCCACGAACAATGAACTGAACATCTATAGGCAAATAGTATATGTTTTTTATAATGATAATAATCAGAGTATATTGTTTGTGACTTCGGTTACTGAAATTTTTAAAATCTGTATTCTTAGTCCGAGTTAACATGGAATGTGAAAGTTAAACTTTAAGTCATGTAGTCTAGACAAGTATGCACCGAATAGGTATGAATGTTTGGTCAACCATAGACAATGTTATTTAATTTTTATGATTGTAAACTGTAAGCTTGAACATGAAACGATAAATGAAATTTTATCATGTAGAATTAGGTTTTTAATATTGAGATAATATTTAAAATAGAAGATATATAATGGAAAGCTGGACTCGAATCTGCTACCTCTGCAACATCCCAAAGCATCCGGAACGCGAGACTATCTATAGTTTCTAGACATGTTTTTTTCTTATTTTTAATCAGTTTAAATAAAACTGTGTGTGTGTGAGGACCAAATGACAGACACTCACATCTCGTCTGCCCGTGATCACGGTTGCTGAAAAGTAACCGA